>JACEGR010003215.1:56995-109379 GCA_014170235.1 Listronotus bonariensis | reverse complement strand
AAAATTAGATACGCCACTTTGTGAAATTGATGATGATATGTTTATCTAAAGTTTGTTTTCCAATTTTCATTGTAGAATCACCCCTTTAAGTTTGTCGGTTGAATTACTTTTTTTATCTTTTTGACATCCCACGAAGGTCTATGACTAAATACCAGAGTACCGTGGGTGTCGGGTTATTAGATGTTTAACCCATCGTTCCCCCTGTTCCGTCAACGTTGTCCAAGCACTGAAACGTGCAGTTGCATTTCACAGCATCTTTTTTAGACAACGCGGTAGTGCCACCACGGTCGTTATTTTTAAATAACTACTACCTAAATATGTCTCCCCGCTGGGAATCGAACCGGCGACCTCTGGCTTCGAAGATCAAAGCTCTGTCCACTAGGCCACGGGGAGACCCCAATTTTTATCTTAGATTTTACAAAATGCTAATAAAAATGTAGAATACAGTACAGTATCACCATAATTACTGCGTCGATTTTTTTTGCCAAGGAGTCTGTGGAAACAAAAAAATCACTTATTTTCCTTATACATGCAGTAATATTCTATATTTTACATTTTACTTTTAGATGTTAGTGACAGGAGGAAATTAAAAAGTTTTTAAGTTTTTGAAGCGAAAAAATTCCCCACCAATTAAAAAGCGCAAAATATCAGTATTTATTAAAATGGCGACAACACACCATTTAATCAAAACATCAGAATCATAGAATTTGTAATTTTCTGACATCAAAAACAGGATTTCTAAGACATATTAAAACTAATAAAAAAACTAAGCCAAAACCAATTTAATAAATATTAATAATTTTTTATACATTACCTTAATTAAATAAAAAGTATTTGTTTTAATATTTCATTTAATTAACAACCTTCTTTTTTTTCCAAAAATTTTACGTAATAAATATAATATCTTCTTTGAAGGAATATATTGAATAATAATCCAATTCCTTTGAGCATTTTGTAAGACCGTAATAAATTAAAATTTTACTATATTTGCACTATATTTGCATCAACGTCCCAAATTAAAAATAAATTGAGTTTTTTTTATCTTTATTTTCGTAGTAGCAACCAGTAACAAATTGTAATGCAGAACTTTAAGATTTAAATTCATGTTTATTTTGCATTATATTTTCCTTTTATTATACCTACTTAGTATAGCTAGGAGCGACTTAGAAACAAGACAAGACCGTTAATTGTTAAAGATTATGCTTATAGTCATCTTCATATAAAGTAAGATTTAAGAAATAGGAAGAAAATTATAATATGAAAATAAGAAATTACAGCATAATAATAAATTATGAAATATTAATAATAAAATATATTTTTTGTGAGTGTTTTTCTTTTTCTCATTTTGAGTTCCCAAATTAAACCCTAAAATAAAATAAAAAATGATTACCTATAATGAAGCGCAGGTGCTTATAGCAGTACCGCTTAAAAAAATAAATAAAAATTTTATTTAAACTTAAAATACAATTTTTTTCTACTCATTTTTTCCAAAGTTGTCTTGTGTTATAGTATTTTATTTTATACTGTCCAGTAAATCCACTTACTCTGTATACATTTGGGGCCGGTAAATTGCACATTACGGTACCTGGTACCGTAATGTGTTGCCCAGCAACGCTGTCATGTATCATTATAAATGTCCACGTGATTATTATTGTTATGCCTTGATTAATGTCATTTTTGGAAGCCAAAATGAAATTAAATCCTAAGATACTCATATATTAGGTGATTCATCATCTGATATTAGGATATACAGGAATTTCTACTTGTACGTAAAATACTATTACGTTATAAGTCCGGTAGGTGACTTATTACAGTACGAGATGTTTACGGACGAGGCGACGCAGGAGCCGAGTCTGGAATATAAACGAGTACTGTAATAACACCTAACGGATGTGTATCGTATGATATTTTATTTCATGCTGTCTTATTAAAATTAATAAATAAATATTAATTATAAAATTTTAAGGGAGCATGTTGTTATTTCTTAAATTTTTTTACTTAAATTACGTAGGTAACAGCCTTGTTCTCTATATCATAGATTTTTCTTAACTTGTCACTGTCAAATTAATTTAAAAAATTTATATTAGTTGTAGCTCCTAAACAATTTAAATAGTTCTTATTTAAATAGGTAGCATTCTTGATTCTATTCCAAGAAGAGCTATTCGTCTCATTAATGATCCTTCACTTACAAAAAGGCTTCCCTCTCTTGCACATCTTCGGGCTGTGGGGGATTTATCGCTTTTTATAGGTACTTCCATGGCTTTTGCTCTGAAGAATTGTCCAGTATAGTTCCTCCACTTACGGTTCCCAACAGAGAAACTCGTGGTTCCGCGCGTATGCATCCCTATACGGTCCAACTGGACAGACCCCGAACTTCCCACTTTGTTCGTTCTTTTATCCCTAGAGTTTCTAGGTTGTGGAACCTGCTGCCCGCGGAGGTCTTTCCTTCCCCCCAAATTTTCAAGTATTTAAGTCCCGTGTCAACAAACTCCCTCTTACCTCGCTTAAGACACCCACGGTACGTTAGTATTTAGGCTTTTAGCCTTCGTGGATTGTCCAAAGATAAAAAAAAATAAAAAAAAGGTAACGCTAGATAGGTCCAATTTAAATAGAAATTAACAAATTTAGTAAAACATTTCTAAAAAAAACGAATTTCGCCAAAATTGGGACGTGTGGACACTTTAAATAAGGAACACAAAACATAATTATTAATAGTTCTAAAACCATCAAGAAATTGCATGGAAAAAAAGAATAATGTTGCTTTAGGAATTTGGTTGACTATATGACTAGACTGTTTTACACTGGCAAAATGGTATAGCAACCTCCTGTTTCTACTGATTATTTAAACTGATTATTTAAACTACACAAATATTATTGCAAGATTGGCTTGGCAAATAGTTTCATGGACAATTATCACCCGGTATCGTGTTTTTTTTTAAATTTTTGTACATTTAACTTTTTTACAAGAAAACTCCTGTTCAAATTATTTTGGGTAGTTTAGTCGATTAACATAGATTTTGTGATATGATAAATAATAAACCTTAGATAGGTTAAAGTATAAAAGGTAAAACTACTGTCACCTTGAAACGTATTACGTTCAAATGTTTTGCTGGATTTTCTCGTGAAACAGTCTTGTCAAATATCACACGAGAAAAAATCTTTTATTATAGGCAAAATATTTTCTTCTTATTCAAGTTTGTTGCTTTTTGCTAAATTCTAGATTCTTGTAAACTCTATGCGAGGTTTTCGTTATATGCTTATTCAGTTAGTTAGTATGACGTTAAAATGTTAGCTTTATATAATACTCACTTTGATATAGAAAACAAAATTTCTTATATTTGTGTTAAAACTATGAAAATAATAAGCCCTTAAATAGGACAACTTTACAAGAGTGCTTAAATAAATTAGACACATTTTACAGAAGTTTAAAATAAATTAGCTGATTCCTCTTTACAATTTACAAGATTTGTTAGGGCTTCCAGAGAAAATGTTTTTCTAGTCTCGGCAAAAATTCATTCACTTGTAATTTTTTTGTTTTTCTGGTAATAAAAAGTTTTAGATCTATAGTTGGGAATATTAAAAGTCCTCCCCCATTTACCTTTTAAATGTAATGAACAGTAGCCAGGAGTAGGCGGTGTAGATGTTCGTCTACGGCCTCGCGCAAGGAGGCCTTAAGATATGAGTTATAAAATGGTAGACACGGATAAAAATTAATTGTTTTTTCGCCCTTTCGGGATCATCCCACCCAGGTCCAACGCCCGCCGTCTCTGGGTGGTGCACTGCAGCCTGAAGGCTTATTGTACCTTAACCCCTACTCCTTCCCATTTACACGCCATTCATTCCATAACTTGGATGATTGCTGCTCGGTCTGTTCGTTCACCCCCGAGCAGAAAACCGCGTGCCGTTGCCCAAAACCGACAACGGCCCGGTCACCCATCCAAGTTATGACCGCGCTCCATGCTGCCGATAGAACCGGAGTAGCCGCAAGCGCGGCTTAAATAAATATTAAAGGTACGCGCACATACGACGGCATGGGATGGACGGTACGGATTGGAAAAAAAAGTTTTAGTGAAATTAAATGACATAAACGTACATGCGAGTCGTAGGTAAGTCATGCGTTAATCTTAAAAGGTGGCGCTTTTTTACGCTGGGTGGAAACTCCTGGGTTAAAACCCCCAAGTAGGAATCGGCCTAAATACTTGTCAAATAACATTATTTCTGATTTGTATCGCACATAATATGGAACAATATCGGTCGGATTTTAATTCAGGTTGCTTTATTTTCGCCGGATCTTTTAATCCTGTGCCTGCCGTGCGCACATACGTGCGTTGCTACTTTTAATTTTACTGGAACTATTTTTTCGATCTGTTCCGATACCGTCGTATGTGCGCGTACACTTAAATATGTATTATATAAAATAAGAAGAGTGTGTGCGTATAAGGGTGAGGATTATGCACTTCTAATATAAATAACTCCTTAATAAAAATATTTCAAGCTATTATTTTTGTGTGTATATTAGATTATTATCTTAATAATTTAGGAAAGGTCAGAAAAACCCTGCTTACCTAAGCTATTTTGATTTTTTAAAGTGTCAGTAACATAATAATATCTAAGGTTTGTGTAAGGGTATGCCTAATTTTTAAATAAGTCAACTTTTTGTTGAATAAAAATCTCTATGTTTTAAAGGAGCCTACCAATGAGCGAAGATGAATGATAAGTTGAATAACGCCATCCAGCTCAAGAGATACAAGGCCGCCCACCGATTTAAAAACGTTTTTAGATTAATTAAACCACGTAACTTGTTATCTAATATTTATTATAGGTTCTAAAAATTTCGACGCTGTGTTTATACCCAATATAAGAAAATAAAATACTTTTAACATATTTTATGAAAAAATAACTGGATAAATTACATTTTATTTATTACTAACAAAATTTTAAATATCTTCACAGCTAAATCAAAAATATATGGTTTGGTGCCACCTTGACCAGGGCAATTTTCTTTGAAAGGTCTTGCCCAAAATCGGAATTTTTAATTAAAATTGCAATTTTTTAAAAATCCTTACAACACAAAATATTTTAATATTATATAATAAAATATAATTTTATAACCTACATTTTTATATACTAATGATGCAAAATTGTTTGGTACTTTCGCTCCTTTTTTAAATTTAAAATAATTTTTAAATAAATATATACATATATTTTGATGACTAAAGGATTAGGAGCGGTTTCACGGAACGCAAATCAGCGAAATAAGCATTATAGCTTACTGAATAATAGATATTGGACCAATTAAGGGTTGCTTTTAAAATTAGGACAGTAGATGGCGTTACCCGATGTGCGGGGCTTCGCGGACCTCTCCTAAATTTATTTATATTTAAAAGAATAAACAAAAAATTAGGAATAAACAATGTACAGCATAACTTTTTACTAACAAACCTTAAAATACAATAGTAAAATAATAAGAAAGCCTCTCTGTCGAAAATTTGTTAAATTGTCTTACTTTTGAGCTTTTTAGTTTAGGTTTTTAAAGAAATCCTTTTGAAAACAAATATTTTATAATTGTTCTTATTTACTTTTTTATTTTTTTTCTAAAAGGTTTAAAATAACAAAATTATAATTAATCCTAAATACATCAAGAATATTCGAGAGAAAACAAAACAGAGATAATAACGCTCCAGGAATTTTGTAGAAAATATTGTTTTACCTTTCATTTCTGCTTCGTCTAAAATAACAGTAATTTTATAAAATGTTTAACCTGTAAATATATTCGTAAGTGTTGTTGGGCCTAGGCAAAGTTTGCAAAATATACTTGTCTAAGTGGTTAAATAAAAGTTAAAAGTTTTGGTAGATTTTATACTTACTTTTTTATTAAAAAAGTAGTGATAATAAATTTTTAATTAAAAGATCAGGAAACCAACTTTGGATATACCTCTTTAAATTTGACGCCAGAGTTCCATAATAAAAACAAGTAGAATGCTAGGATTTATTAAAAGATCTTATAAAAGTTTTACAACATTTGTGCCATTTAAACTTTGTATATTTCCTTTGTTTGATCGGTTTTGGAGTGTTCAAGTATTGTCTGGTTAAACTTTATACAATCCTAATTGAGACAACACAATAATTGGGGTGTTATCTATTTACCACGTAACCCATTCCCAAAAATGGCCTGTATCATAGTTGATCTTTCCCCGTAGAGGGCCAACGTGGACTTGACGAGTCTGTCATTCAAAATGGTAGGCGGGGATAAATCTTATTGGAGTAATTCGAATTTAACGTAATGATATTGGTTGGAGATTTTAAGGCGGGATAAAAACTATTTAGCTTTCTTAAAAACGCATGCACCTGTGAGTATTCGACAGTGTCGTCACATATTTATTTTTATTATTTATTACTTTATGTTTTAGGTGCCCAATTTGGATTTTAATAAAAGGTTTTATTTACTGTGTAAGGTAAATTAGTTTGTGTGTGTGTTTGTTTTTAAGTTTATAATTATTATTGGACAATTCTACTTTTTAATTTAAAAATAAATGACATTTTGGCGGCCTTTAAAAAAAACACTAAAAGAAGACAATAGTTCAATTAAACTAAATTACATAAAATCTTTGACTGGACGTAATTGTGCAAATGATAAGCGCACTTTGAAGTAATTTTTAAGAAAACAAAATAAAAAAAACAACACAATAACCCTATTAAACCAGATTTATTGCAGTAATTGGTTGAGCAAAAATTTTAGTTCAGGCAGATTATGAAAGCTGTAAGAGTAGCTTAACAAGGGGACCACTACTGGAAAAATATTTAAAACATGATTACAAATTGGTATACGGCAAAGGTTGCAATTTAGAAAAAATACGAAGAAGTTTTAGTTTTATATGCACTCATTATTATTCTTTAACAAAGCCCAATATCAAATTTATATTTGTCTGTCAACTGGCTGTGTATAAACTTTTTTATAATAGATATGTAAATTAATAATTAATTTAATAAGTGCTCTATTCAATTTTTATTTCTCCGCCCATGCCTAATAAAGAAGCTGCCATTTGTCTGCGTGAAATTCGTTTTTTTGCTGTCTCAATTGTGATTGTATAAAGTATACTATACTATCAAACTCACATTAATAGACTAGGGAATGTGCAACATAAATTTATAGGATTGGCCCGTTTTACACTTTTATGAAATTTATGAAACGGTATTCAGCTAACAAATGTCATACTTGTACCTTTCCACACTTGCACGTAGAAGGTAGTATGGATGGGTCCAAATTTAATTCATTCTAAAAGTAATACCGCAAAGTACACAAAAAATGATAAAGTAAATAAATCCCACGTGTTATATCGAAATATGACCATTATCGGGAATTTGATGGTAACTAACTGGCATTTTAAAAATTATATATATACGGGCTTTCTATTTAAAAAATGCCAATTTACTATCAAATTCTTGAGAAAGGCCATATTTTCGAAACTATTAAAAATTGGATAAAACACATAGGAAGTCTTTTTTAAGCTTTTTCATAGATCTTTTGAACGGTGATATAATATACAGGGTGTTCCATTAGAAAAAAAAGATTAAAAAAAAAAATTAAAAAGCCGATTAAACTTCGTTGCAAAAAGAAAAAAATATTTACAATTACGCTAATACGTTTATTTTAAATTAATTTACTACCAAACTTAATAAAGTTTGGTCAGACTCTAAGTTACATTCGTCACAATAATAATATAGAGCTAGGATAATTAAACATTCTACAAATATAATAACATCTAAAATTAAAACAATACAATTAAAATCATTCATTAAAAATACATATTAAAAAAAAACTTACTAGACACAGTATTACATATTTGACACATCACAATTTAAGTCAGTAACCATGATAACTTCACATTTTCGATTTTCAAAGGACACTAAAAAAAGATCTGCGAGAGAAATTAATGCTTTTTGGAAAGCATTATTTATCAAAAATAAATATAATGCCTAAACCCTCAAATTGTTGACAGATTCGCTTTTACTGAATTATTTCCCATAGTTTGTCTACAACAAAAACGTATTAGCTTAATTGTAGCTAAATCAGATTCCCTTTGCAACGGGGTTAAATACAGTATTTTGGAAAAAGTCCTGTAAATCCAGTTCTGCCCAAATCTATTTAACCATTTAACCAAAATTGGCAAACCTAGAGAAAACATATCTACCTGTTTGCCCTCAAAAATAAAAAAGATAGGCGCAACAGATAAAAAGTTATTATTAGTTAAAAAGTGGGCAAGTTTAATTTGACCCACCCTGTATAATTTATGTTTATACATTTTTCGTCAAGAGATTCCCTAGAATTTAATTAAATAAAAAAAATCTTGTTAACCAGAATCAACTTAACTGAGTTTTTATGAAATTTAAAAATATATTAAAAAAAACTGCCAAAAATAAACTTTTTAAATAGAATATATCAAATATTATATTTTTATCCTATTAGGCATTAAAAATAAGGAAAGGTTTGTAAAAGCTCCATATTCCCAGAAGTTTAGGAAAATATGTTTTTTTACACTTGAATATTTGTTAAAAAAAAGTAATATTTTGTTCCTTGTGTTAGTTTTGTATAAAATAGTTATTTAAAGTTTTTAAGATTTGTATATCTGTATTTTATTTTTAAAACCTCCTATATAAGTTTAAAGTCACCCTTTTAGTATTTATAATTTTGTGGGATAGTAAAAGCGATTTTTAAACCTACCTTTAGTCTTCTAAATAACTGACTGGAAAAATGCCGATCCTTAGCCTGAAAAAGCCAAAAATAGTTAATTTAGTGATTACAAATATAATTAAATAAAATGAAAAGTACCATTCTAAGATAAAAATAAGTGTATGTTAAATCATAAAAAAATATTAAAATAGGTTGTTCATTAAATGTCTAATATAAACGGAATATATTTTATAAAGTCTTAATTTCTACAGTGTAATGACTTATAAATACATATGAAAATTGTTATTGCTAACATTTTTTTAAATTTTTTAGCATTAGTTGTTGGTAGGCTATAGAAATCTACTTATTAATTTCTATTTTACAGAAATGCTTAGACACGGTAATTGGAATTTTACAATATACAGATAAGTCATGTAGCGATGGCTTATTTTAAATACAACACCCTGTATACTTTTTAATTTTTTGGTTTGAAAAAAATTAACACATTTTGTGTATATAGAACCATGGGCGTACATTTTTCTTTCAATAATATTGGCTATGGTGCCCACTGCCACTGGACTATGTATATGTATATACTAAATCAATCTAGTTAAAGTTTTTTAAGCACTTTATTACTTTAAACCAATGTACTAAATTTTAACCAAATCGCTATAAGGATATTTAAGATATTCATAAAGTACCAACTTTTCTAAAAACTTTAACGCCTTGAATATCACGAACAATATTTAAGGAATAGTAAGTAAGCTTTCAAAATAATTGTGTAGAAATGTAAAAAAACGATACTGTCGTATTTTTATATTTATTTTACAAAAAAATATATTTGATAATAAAAATTCCAAGTTTATGTAATAAGAACGATGTCAAAATGAAATTTAAATACTTGATTTATTTATTTAAAAAAGCGATTAGCTGAAATTAAATTAAATTTTGCGTCATCTGGTTTCCACGTTTTTCGTTTCCGATAAAAACCACTCGTTTTTATCTCGTCATGTTTCACTTTAAATTTTCCATTTTCTAGAC
The DNA here is from genome assembly GCA_014170235.1 of Listronotus bonariensis. Classification (NCBI taxonomy): domain Eukaryota; kingdom Metazoa; phylum Arthropoda; class Insecta; order Coleoptera; family Curculionidae; genus Listronotus; species Listronotus bonariensis. Next base: position 99,667 of record JACEGR010003215.1, on the reverse strand, counting down.
ATTCGAAATTCGACCAAGCGTGTCTTATTGATTCGACTTCGTGTTTATCGTGTTTCAATCTTAAAAATCTGTTTCCAAATGCTGGCAGCCAATAAATACGAATTTTTAAATAGAAATCTTCGGAAATGGTTTCAAAATATTTCATGTTCGGTTTTAATGATTGAAAATGTAGTTGTTGCTTTATGGTTCTTGATTCGTTTATTAGTTAAAAAGTTTTATAAAGAACGCTTGGGGCTGATATAAAGTTTCAAATAATATTTTTTTAACCTTTCATTACTCGCGCCTAATTTAGTACACAAGTACTCGCTGCGGACTGTCAGTCCGCGTTTATTATATTTTTATTATTTAATGCAAAAGACAACTTTTAACAAATAAAATAACAAGTATACTAATAAGTATTATTGTTATTATTTTAAAGGATAAAAATTAACATACATAACTATGAAATACTAAGAAATAAGGATACAATTGACAAGAAAAACTGAATTTTAAGTATTGTAAGTATAGCAGTCCGAACATACATATAATGAGTGTTCTCCACATATGTATTTTCCACATTTCTTACAGGAAAATCTTGTTGGTCTATTCTTTTTTCTATCACAAAAACTACAGCGTCCTCTAGTACTTGCAGGCCTTTCAACACTTGGCCCGGGAGCCTGTTCTTCTCCAACGATTTCCTTTATTCTTCCGCTCATTGTCTTTGGAATGTTTGTAATTTGACTTCTGGCTTTAAGATGACTTTCTACGAGTTGGAACGAAAGCTGACGTAAGAATTTTCGGCGTAATAACTGAATGTCTGGATTGTTTGCAAAATATAATACCATTGAATTAATGCCTGAAACATTCAGCATGGAGAAGAACACTACCATTGGCCATCTTCGGGTATTCCTTGCACAGTCATACGTGGCACATAGCTTATCAACTGTATCTACACCACCTTTGGTAGCGTTATAGTCTAATATCATTTCTGGTTTCTCGGTAGTAGAATCTACTGCATCATCGTGATGTAAGCTCGATACCAGTAATACATTTTTGTTCCTTCTGGGAATATATGAAACGAGGGATAGATCTTTTGAAAAGCAAACATGCTAGAGCCAATTGGTCTGTTTTTGGGGCAGCTGAATTCTGTTGGTAGTTCTCGCTTGTTTTTGCGAAGTGTGCCCAAACATGTTAGTTTATATTCATTGAGTAGGATTTTTACCAGTTCAATCCCAGTGAACCAGTTATCACACGTAACATTTCGACTAGTTCCTTTTATTGGCTCGCACATTCTTAGAACAACTGCACTTGGGGAGTTGTCAATCGCATTTGGTCCATCTGGCTGCCGGCCTAAGTATACTTCCAAATTGCAAGTATAATATGTTTTGGCGTCGGCAAGTGCAAATATTTTAATTCCATATTTGTTGGGTTTATTAGGAATGTACTGCCGAAAGCTGCATCTGCCCCTAAATGCTTCCAACTTCTCATCGATTGTTACGTATTCAAAAGGCGTGTACGCTGTTTGACATTTTATAACAAATGTATCAAAGCATTCTCTTATTGGTGCCAGTTTGTCAAACTTTCTTCTTTCCGTTCGGGTTTCCATATTATCAAATCTTATATGCTGCAGAAGAAACTGAAACCTACTGCGTGTCATTGTTAGTCTAAAAGCTCTATCCCCGTTGCATTAGAATTCCATAATTCATCTACATGCAGACGACTTACTTTTAATAATCCACCCAAATACAAGAGACCAATTACTGCTTGAATTTCAGGAATATCTGTGGTTTTCGCATCTCGTTCTCTGGAATAATTTTTCTGGATGCTCTCGATATGTTGATTTGTATACTTAACAATATTCCTAAGCATATCTAGATCGATAAAATAATGCCAAATTTCCAAAATATCTTTTAGATTTTTTGTTGCATTTTTAGGACCTGGCAAATGTTTAATAAGATTTTCAGATCTTGTTCTAACTGTTTTTACAGGAACATGCTTTTTCCATTTGCTGCATTTATCTTTTCCTAGGAAATATGGCCCTTTTGGCGACTCTACATCGGTTGAATCATCATCGGAAAATTCTTGTTCAGTCTCACTGTCATGATTTTCTGTTTCTAACAAATCTACCTCATCTTTATCAGATTCATCATCATAGGTAACGAGTTCATCCACTGTATCCTCTTGCATACAATATTCCATCAATTTATGTAGTCGCTCTTGTTCTTTCTCATAATAAGCCATCCTGTAAAATCCAAACACCCATACTAAATAAAAAAATTTTGATCCTCTAATATCTAAAATTTACCTTTTAATTAAAAATCAACATCAAAAGCAAAAGCACAAATTGTAACACGATTACTCGCTGCGGACTCTTACTCCGCATTTGCCTCTGGATTGGCAAGAAACGCACTAACCTAAGTAAGACTTTGCAGTGCCAACAAGCGGCCGATTGTAGGAAGGTACTTAGTGGGGGCCGTTTCTGGAAGCAACACGACGTGAGTAAATTAATCAAATATATCTTTGCGGAGCGACAGTCCGCGCGCGAGTAACGGAAGGTTAAATTTTATTAGTTTGTTGCAGGAAAACTGAATCAGTTTTTACAAGCTTTATTTAACTTGGTGTGTACATATGTATGCATGTATGTAAACTAAACGTCAAAAATAAAAATGCCAAGCGGTCACTACTTCTGTCTCACTTTCAATAACTCCCCTTTTGTTACTCGCAAACTACGTAAACGACGCGTCTAGACAGCGATAGTTAATTGCTGTCCTTACTTGTATGACGCTTGTGGCTTTTTAAAAGGTTTTATCAGTAGAGAAGATGCCTCGGCGTCACCACTTCTGTCTCACTTTCAATTATTCTTCTTTTTGTTGCTTGCACATGATGTAAACGATGCGTTTTGACAGCGATAGTTGATTGCCGTCTTCATTTGTATGATGCTTGTGGCATCTTTGTAACTGGTTTTTAGTCTACTATTTAATTGATATTTACGTGTGAAATCTTGCAACACGATTAAAGCATTTATCTTTAACCAACTTGGCTGAAATTTGATATACATGTTTAGTTTGGACGGCAATGCATGAATAGCTGAGATGGCGAACTAGTTATTTTTAATGCACTTTTACAATATGGGTATCAAACGACAGGGCTTGCCAAGAGTAACTCGAAAAATAGTGACATCATTTTAAATTCTATATGGCGGTATACCCAAAATGGCGGACTAGTAACTTTTGATGGACCCCTTCAATATGGTTATTAAATAAAAGGACGTGCTAAGATTAACTCGGAAAAAATGACATCCATGCCGCCTTGGGAACACCCAAGATGACGGACTTATTAAATGCACTACTGCAATATGGATATCAAATAAAAGGGATTGTTAAGAGAAACTCAAAAATTAAAATGACCTCATTTTAAATCCAACATTGCGAAACACGCAAGATGACGCAATAGTTATTTTTAATGAATTTTTTTTAATATGGGTAAGTATCAAGTAAAGGGAGTCCTTAATGCAAAATCCTTATTGTATTGCAGCTAGAATATCTAAAATTAAGCGGCAAAATACCTTGCAAAAATGATGCGTTTAATAAGATAAACAAACTAAAAAACCTGTTAGGCGATAACTAAAAAGTAAAAAATAAATTAAAAGCAAAGATAATTATAACTATAATTGTCTTTGTTAGAAGTAAAAACTATTTTAAAATAAGCTATTATTTAAATGCACTAAAAAAATAAAATAAACTTTTTTTAAAAAACTTTTACTACAAAAATATAGCGTCATAATGCAATTTATATGATAATAAAGCTTCTTGGGTGGCCATTTTGTTGGGTACACGCCTGGAAAGAATGGGACCGCTTTGGTCCTGGTCCCGGGGTATACGAGCTGACCCTGTTCAGCCCTATTGACCCCTAGGAACTGGCCGGTCGCCTGAAACAAAATAAAAGAAAAACCTCCCAAAAAATTCTAAATAAAAACGACGAGTTATCAAGTTAAAAATAAAGTTAAAAAATAAAAATAAAAAATTAACTATTATTTAAATTATAATATTATTACGATTAAAATTTTATGCTTTTTAATATCGCAAACTGAAAATAGTTTGACAAAAGTGTCATTAGTGACATAAGTACCTGGTATATTTATTATTTGTAAGACAAAAAAGGTGATGAGTTAGTTGATTTTTAGTTTTCCTGAAGATACTTCAGTATCGAGCAAAGGCAACCAAGTGTTATTTAAATTAAATTAAATTGATGTCACACAATTATCTTTATTTATTAATATATACGCACTTTCTTTAGTTTTGCGTTTTTTAGAATTAGTTTCTTTTGCTAAAATACAGGCGTGTACCCCACAAAAAGACCATCCAATAAATGAATTTGCCTAACCAATATAGAGCATATCTTCAATAATAAAGCTTGTCGCGCGATATACCTGAGTAGATAAACAAATAAATTAAATAGGTTGATCTAAGTGTTTTAACTTTTTAATTTTTAATTTAAATAAACAGGTGTACTTAAATCTCGCTACAAGCTTTTATATCATATAAATAGTGCACTTAGAAAAAGCTTGTTTAAAAATATTTTTTTAATTTAAAATAAAATCATTTTAGTTATGCATTAAAAATAGAACATAATCACTGCTTTAAGAATTAATATAAAATATTGAGACCAGAACCAACTGAAATAAAACTAGCGAGAAATTCCCTATTTTTAATAAATTTAAAATTGATCAAATATTTTAAATAAACTAAAAAAAATATTAGATTTTTAAAACAAGAAAGAAAAAAATAATTATTAAATTGTAAGGAAACGAATTAAAAAGTTTTACTAAGCAGGAGAATCATTTGATTGTTATTTAAAGTTGCCGTAAAGTATTATCAAAAGCAGCTAAGCAAAGATAAAATTATAAAAGATTAATCGGAATCTGAATACTAAAATACTTAATTCAGTAAAATTTAAAGTTCTAATGGATTCCGATATAAGTTTAAAATTTAATAACTTTTTGTTTTTGTAATTACAAAACGTTAAAGTAAAGGAAAAATACAACCTAATTAAACTTTTTATTGACTTTACAGCAAATATATTTTTTAGCATTTAAATACATAAATAACAATAAAATAAAAAAAGTAATAATATCATATTAAACCGGAATTAGCAAACAGGGTGTACGAAATGTTGCTAAAAAAGTAACCAGTAAGTCACATCTAAAAATACAGTGTGGTCTTGCGGGGTGGAACAAATTAATTTAAAATTTATATATTTGTTTTTAAATAAAAACGTCCTAACAGGTAAATCTTTATTTTTAGCTGCGATATTTTTCAATGTATGTTTATTGGTGTCCCAAAAATAGGCGACGATTTTATCCATTTTCATTTTTTTTAAATAGAAATATCATACAGTTTTAAATTTCTACAACAAATTCTACATATATTTGATGTACTATGTATACCTAACAAATAATATTTTATTCATGTTTGGTCATCAGTGGCGCTTAGTCCTTTTGCTGAATACAGTGTGTCCGAAATTGGTAGGGAATGTATTGGAATATTAAAAACCATAAGAGATAGAAAAATGGTTGGATAAAAAGTGGGCCTTTTAACCGTTAATTTAAAGTCGTTTTGGTGGCAGTTATATCTTGTTTGTTTTTTGAGGTATTCAAAAAAACTGAAAAATGTGCATTTAAAAAAATATTTTTTACCCAAAGTCATGACTCCGAAGCCATTATGCCTAGAAACAATTGCAATATAAAGCAAAAATTAATGTTTGCGATTGTTAACATAAAAATTTTTAAAATCTCTATCATCATCAGAAACAAAAGAAAAACTTGTTTTAAAAATGTACAAAAAACAAAATTACCGTCATAACAGAAAAACAAAAGTTAATAATGGTATTTCAAAACCGAAACGATGAAGTTATAATCTGTATAGAAAAATGCATTTCTCTTAAAAAGTTTCTATAATGTTCTTAAAGATTATAAAAATTATTTGATATAACAAATCTACAGCAATAGAGCTAAGAAAATGCAAATTTTTAGTTTATTAAAAACTACGTAGGAACCAAACAGTCGTCATCAAAACGGCACTAGGTTAACGGCCCACAAATTTGCTTATTTAACCATCTTTCTGTCTCATATAGTTTCCAGGATCTTGATACACTCTCCACCAATTTTAGACACACTGTACAGTGTGTCCCTGGATAGGTATTACAAGAGGACAAATGGACCAAAAATTTTTGAATTTTGAAATGAAAATTTTGAAAAACTTATCGCATGGTCCAAAACTAGTAAATACAAAATTTTACTCAAATTGGTATTATACAGGGCAAGCTTTATCTAAAAATATAAAAATAGAACAAAATTGTATTGGTAAATGTTAAAGGGAATTAAATTTTATGTTAAAATTTGAACCTAAAACATAATGGTAAAAAATTGTTTTTGTCAATTTTGTTTACATTACGCAATACAAGTTAAATATTGGACAAGAGAAAGCAAAATTTAAAAGAAAATGTAATAATTTTAAATGTTTGAAAAAAATCCTGCTTTGCTAAGTATTTTAAAACTGTTGTAAAACTGTTACAATAATGTAAAAAAATTGTAAAAATATTTTTTAATTTAAATTCTTTACCATTATTTTTTAAAATAAAATTTAATTCTCTACAATATTTAATTATACAATTTAGTCCCCATTTTAAAAATAAAGGTACTTTACTCTTGATCATTTATTATATTTTTAGTTATAATTCACCCTGTATATTACCAAATCGGAGTAAAATTTGTATTTATCAGTTTTGACTATGCGACAGTACTTCCAAAATTATAAAAATTTTTGGTTCATTCGTCCTCTTGTTACACCTATCCTGGGACACACTGGATAAAAATCAATAGACAGAGAAAGTTAAGTGATCATTATTTAATATTTTATTCCTAGTTTTATCCAATGAAATGTATATACACATTTAAGTTTGTCTAAGTTACATATTCCAAATTTTAAACCGTGATCAACGAGTAAAATTGCGTTTTCTGCACAGCTGTTGGTTAAGAGGCCATGGTTAGTTCTGGTTTTATTGCCTTTCAAAAAATAGCTGTAGAGAAAACGCAATATTACGCGATACTACCCGTTGATTGCGGTTTAAAATTTTGAATATGTAACTTGGGTATAGTATAGATACTTAAATAAAGATCATAATGAAGTAGTTGTAAAACTTTTTCTATGCGGTTCAATTGGGCAGGCCCCGAACTTCCCATTTCGTTTGTTCTTTTATCCCTAGAGTTTCTAGACTGTGGAACCTGCTGCCAGCGGAAGTCTTTCTTCTGTCCCAAATCTTCAAGTTTTTAAGTCCCGTGTTAACAAACTTCCTCTTACCTTGGTTGGGACACCCACGGTACGATATTATTTAGGCTTTCAGCCTTCGTGGATTGTCCCAAGATAAAAAAAAATTCAATGTTTTATGGTTTTTAAGTTATGTTTTGTTGACATTATAATGTTCACAAATTATTTTTGTTTTGTTTAAGATTTTACCTTGTGCCAATTAGTTTGCTTTTATTTTTTAAAACTTTTAAGCTATTCACTGGGTGTTTAAATATATTTCATGGTGAAATGGCAATAATAATTATTAGCCACATTAATTTTTTTAACCTGAAGACAATCCACAATGGCTAAATACCTAAGTACCAAAGTATAACCAATGTCGGATTGTCGACTATCCAAACATGAAATAATTGTATTTTTTATTAGCTTTTACGAGACGCGGTAGTGCTATTACGGACCCAATTTTAAATATCTGCGAACCAGAACCCACTGCTTCCTTACCAAATTACAAACATATTAATAACCAAAATTACATTTTAATTTTTTACCCAAGTATTTTTTCTGCGAAAATTTTTAACCAAATTAAAACATTAAAATTAAACATTTTTAAAAATAAACAAGTAACAATAAAATTAGCGCTATATTGTATGTTGATATTAATAATACTTTTTGCTGATAACATTGCGTTTTGCATTATGCACTAAAGAACTAAATAATGCTTTATAAAAATATTTTCAGACCAGAAATGACAACCTTTTAAACAAACAAGCCATTGTTTGCTAACTAAAAATTAAACATGAAGTTTACTGGGATAAATCAACAGACAAAAGTTTATTAAAAACCAGGTTTTTGTATAAAACTAAAACCATATTTGGATAATTTAATTAATTAAAACTTTGCTAAGGAGGTTTCTTAGTTAATATACATAATACATACAGGGTACGTTTTTTAAAACTTACAATGGCTATATTTTCTAAAATAAGGCATATATATATATATATATATATATATATATATATATATATATATATATATATATATATATATATATATATAAAAATACCGTTTGCTAAAAATCTGGGTAAATATAAATAACGTTTTTTTCAAAACACCTTTATCAACCCCTTAAGCTGCACCCCCAGTCACATAAAAATCTTAAATGGCTAATGTGGCACCTGCTGCTGCAATGCTTTTTGTTGGTCATGAAAAAGTTGGGGTAAAATCAAATACTCCCCTAAATTAATTTTTTTAAATAAAAACAAAAAATGCCAGCCAAATAATTTTAAAAAGGTTTGTAAAATTTAAACTAACATATTTCTAAAACAAAAAATAGTTTACTATTTAATATTTGTCTTTATAGCTCGCGGGATGTCATTTAATTTAAAATAATTGATTATATCACTTGGCAAAAAATATTTTACTAACTTTTTTTTTATTAGTCATTGTTTGTCCTTAAAAATAATTTTCTAAGTTTATGCGTGTAGGTTAAGAACCACCCTGTTTATAATTTTAAACTTAATAATTTAATAAATCTAGGGGCGTCCCGAGCGGCAACTAAACAAACATTTTTGACAAAAAAACCTTTTTGGTCTGCTAACTAATAAATTTAAAGCTGCCTACAGACGACATGCCCAGGCTTGGCAAATGTCCGCTCGTTCAAACGTTACTGCATCCCAACGTTGGGTTTGCTTTGCCATATGTTTCGCATACACACGATGGGGGAACGTTTGAACGAACGGACATTTGCCTAGTCATGTCGTCTGTTGCCAGCTTAAAATAAAGCTTTTTTGTTATAAGTTTTTTTCTGTATTTGTCTTAGTTTTTATTTTTATTTTATTATACTTAAGAACTATTTTAAAAATTCTTTATTTGATAAAATTGTTAGTTTAGAGCAGATATGGTTAACCAATGGCATGCGTGCCCAGAGCAGGGATGACGAACAGGATGCCCAAAGTAGCACGCAAGCAATTTTGGGCACGCGAGCATCTGAACACACGGACGTGGAAGTGAAATGAGAGAAGTTTCAAGTTGATGATGGTTTTTTTTTGCTCTTTAAAATTTAAACTCACTTAAACAAAGTATTAAACGGCACCCCTAGGGCATCTTCTGTTTTTTATGTTAAAATAAAATGATAACTGGTTTTTTGGCCCATTAAAATTTTTTCTCCTAAAGAAGTATTTCATGACACGCCAAGGACATCATATAACATTTTTGTACAAAAATGGCACGTTTATATAAAAGGCTTGCTATTCCTGGTTTAGAGATTATTATGGTTTAAAATGAAATTTGGTAAAATTTAATTTACGAAAAATAGTAATTTGCAACAATAAATCATAGCTTCCTTATTTTTTAAAAGACAATTATCCTCTTCATTCCTATGCATTTACTATTTGATTTTAGAAAATTGTATGTATTTACTTTTGTAGAAATAATACTAAAAATGTATAAATTCCTTTTCAATTTCTTAGTCCTTTAAAAATAATTTTTAATAATTTCTATTACATTTATTTGCAAGCTGTAAAATTTTAAAACTAGTGACACATGAACTAAGAGAAATAATGACTAAATCAAAGGTAACTATGACCGTTTGGTTCAGTTGATGTCGAGTTTACTGTTACATTGCATAAATTGATATTTAAGTTTATTGTAGTCGCCATTAAAACAAAACACTAATTCAAAGTGTGATAATAAAGGTTCAAAGTGTTAAGGAAATGTTACTTTTTTCAACACTTTTTCTAGTGTACTGGAATGAAGTACTTTAACTTCATGTTAACGGTAAAAAACAGCATTTTTTTAACGGTCGTGGAAAAAAACCTTTTTCTGTGTGTTTATTGCGTGGTTGTGGTTAGATAGAAAAAAACAACAACACAACTGTATTAGTTACCGATTTTTATTGATTTAAAAACTACATTTTTCTAAAATTCTATAAAAGTCTTCTAAAGCAGGTACGTTTGTTTTTAAATTTCGACACAGTTTTTAATGCATCGATTATTTATTTATTTTGTTATACCAGAATAACAGTAAATAATAAAAATATATAGGTTTTATAAACCTTCAAAATATAATGTTCATGTATTTTTTTGTATTTTTTCATAACAACGGCATATATTCAAATAAATTACTTTTTTCAATATGTTTCAAACACGATTTTAATTATTGAATGTTCGTATTTTAGTTATTTAAATATTACATTTTTGCATCAAATTTTATGCACATATTTTAGGTATTTACGTTAAAATTTTAGAAATAAAATATGTAAACAGAAATATGGATCAACAAATAGGAAAAATAAATAATAACTTGTGTTAATTTCATTTAATATTTTTGGGATTTTTAAGAACTTCGGCCCTTTTTTTTATTTAAATTTAAAAGTTTTTCTCTATTGTAAAAGAAATTGCTTTTTCTACATGTTACACAATATACTTCCCGCGACTAAATAGCAAAAATGTAGAAAAAAATATTATTGCATATTATTATGTAAACCTAAAATTTGCATAATTTGATGCAAAGGTGTTTTTTAATTATTTTTAATAAATTCCACTGAAAATATAAATGTAAAAACGTGAAACACGTTCAATACTAAAATAATGATTGACTGTGGGCTTCGCCGCAAACGGAATGGGAATCTAAATGAGTGTTTAAAAAGTCCAAATATATATAAGACCTTAAAGTAGGTTAAATTTAACCTGGTAATATACATTTTTTAGGTTTTTGAAAATTTTAACAGCCCTGTATCTTAAAAACATAAAATTTAAGGACCCATGTTGATAAAAACTTTTTAAATAAAATGGTTTAGGAATACGCCCTTTGATTTTTTTAACGAAATTAAAAAATACCTTGTATATTGTTTAAACAATACTAATAATTATTTCCACCCTTTAAGGGGTTTTCAATTTAAAGTAAACAGTTTTAAAAATTATTAAAATCGGTGCTGTTACGTAAGACTCTTGGCGAAAAGTTTTCACTGACTTGACTCTATGGTTGTGTTTTATAAAAATAAGATACCGATGTTAAAGAAAAGTAATCAAATATGGAATACTATTTCGTTTTGTACACAAAATTTGCATAAACATTATAAATAAAACACTTTTTGTAGTAATTATTAACAATTATATATTTGTCCTTTATTTTGTAAACATTTTTAGTTACATTAATTAATTTTAATAAGGAATTTAAAAAAGGCTAAAAAATGATAAGGGTAGCTAAATATGGGATAGGTACCCATAATTTGGAATTATATAAGGATTTAAGCCCCCAATATTAATATTTAGAGGTCCTTCTCCTTCAATTTAGTATAGTAGTATTTTTTAAAAACCTTAAAAACTTATGAGAAAGCGATAAAACAAAACGTTGCTACAGCGACGACGGACTCTACTGGCATGTTATTACTTCTACTTGCGAATGGGCATTAAAAAAGAGACAAACACCTCTAATTTCGTGTGTAAGTTTCCGTTTAAGAGAAATGCCGGTATTCCATATTAGGGATACTATTCCATATTTGATCACTTTTCTTTAAAAATTTATATATTATTTATTTTAAAAGCATTTATTTCCTGGTATTGACGTAGAATGTTAATAAATTTATAATAATAAATGTTTATAACATTCATTATTATATAGTTTTTTTTTCTATAAAAGATATAGTTATGAGACTAATATCTTGGATTTTATTTATAAATAGTACATACTATACCGACTATACGAGGTAGAGGCGCGCTTGTGCTTGCCTCGGTTGTAAAGCAGTGAAGAGTGCGCCCATAACTTGGATGGGTGACCGGGCCGTTGAAAATCTTTGTTGTTTTTTGGACAAAAATGTTCCAACCCAACAAAATAATTTTTGATTAGTCAAATATTTACTCCACCGGGAATTTATCGCACGTGGAAAAGTTAGAGATATTTTTAATGTGATCGAACAATATATCAAGTTGTCAAATATTTGAACTTTTGCAAGTTTCTAAGGTAACTTTTCTTTACTTTACATTTAATCTCTGGGATAAAAGTAAAGTTTTCTTCCATAGATCACACCTAAATTCAAAAAGTAAAATTTTTGACGTTTAAACAGAACCTATAACCTTTAAAATTTTTGGCACAATGTTTAAAAATTACATGCAAAACGTGGTAAACTTGTCCTACAAAAGAAATGACATAAAACATATGACATTGATAGGCTGGGTTAGAGCGACGCTTCTATATATGGCGGTAAAAATATTAGTATAGCAGATTCGTCAAAAAGAACCGCCCTAAAAGGCTTTGAATGTGTTCTTATCACAAAGTTAACTGGCCTAGGGACTATAATTTTATCGATTTTGGGGAACCTATTTTTCCGGGATATATTTTTAAATTTGTTTAATTACCTTTGCAATACATGTTTTTATTTAGAATTGTAAAGCCACCTAAATTTGTCTGTTTTAAATCTTTTGTCTGACAAAACAATGCATAAACAAAGCAATAATTATTATATTCCCATTATTTTACGAATTGCCTTTTATTGTTTGGGAAAAATAAAATGTCCAAATTGAAACATATAACAATATTTTATTAACATAAAGGCTTTATTTAAACTGGCAAACTTTTGGTAGGTTGGTTTAAAGATAACTCATATATGATAGGTTTTATATTTTTTAGGGTAGTACTACCAGGTGAAAGAATTAATGTTCAGAAAATAGGCATCTTGATACTTTATTATAAGAATATGAACCAGGTAAATTTTTAAAGGTCTACAGAAAACTCAAAAAGTGATTAATATTATAAAATAATTGCTTATTAACAATAATCCTTATAGGAAATAGCAGATTTTATTTTATTTACAAAAACTGATGAAAGTTGTATTAACGAAAGAAAAACTATTCTGAACATTTTGGCTAATTAAAATCCGACCTTCAGAGCTTGTGATAGGAGTAATTATTAAAAAATAGGCTATGTGACTGACATGTGGCAACGCCGCCGAAAGGTTATGATGTGTCTAAAAAGTTTATCGAAAACGGTATATAGGGACATAAAATTGATGCTAGTCCAAAACGTTTTTCGGTTATAAGATTCAATAGGTTATAATAAATATCCGCAATAATTAGAAAACATGTTTTTCCATGTGTTTTAGTAAACAATTTGACGACCATAATTCGATGTATAAATATTTACGTTAATTGACAGGTTAGGAGAAAAACTTTCCATGTTTATCCTTTAATTTATGTGCTACTTGACCTTGTTTTACAAATTTGATATGATTTTTTCAGTGATTGTTTTGCCTTTCTTATGAAATATATTTTCTTGGTATATATAATAAGGGTTGTTTTAAAGATTGTATTAGTAAAGAGACATTACAATTTAAAATCAATAATGTGTTTAAAGATGCTTGTGCAGTAGATTTTTGCGTATGATTTGCTTGTTTTTACGCAACTACTTTAAGCACTCATTTGACTCTTATGGTATCGGTAGTACTACCTTAATAGCTTTTTATCCGACTTTAAAAAACTGAGGTGGTTATACAAAATCAGCTAAATGAAGTTATTTAATTAGGAGAATACACTTTCTTGGTGGTCCTATTAGAACAAAGTTCTAAGGATTTGTTACTGGGATTTTAGAGAAAATTTTATTTTAAATAAGGACTTTTTAAAATACTACCAGTTAAACTGTGTTAGTACTTAAAATTGCATAAGCTTAGGTACCTAAATCATAAGAGAAAAAGGAACTAGAAGTGTTTCTTAGTGTTTGTTTGCCCATTAATTTTTAATAATAATAATAATAATTTCCTAAACAGAAAAATATAACATGGGTGGTACAACCGAAACGCACGATGTTAATGCTAAATGGAACAAACAAGTCTTTAGAGAATCCTTTTAATATTTTTATTATGATACATATCTATGAAATTTATATGTTAAACAAAACTTTCGCCAAATGCTCGCCACGGTTTCAGTGGCATACCTTTATCCGAAGTTCCCTATTATTGAAAATATACATATTGATATATATAATTGAGTTTTAATGTCGTTTATTTGCCAAATTATCTCATTCTTCGTGGACGCATTAACAAGTAGAATTTCCGCATTTGGGCATATTAAAGTCCAAGGAATGCCGGCGTCATTGGGCCTTAAATCTTCGAAAATAAGGTGAACCACAGCCTTCTTAAACATATGAGCCGTGAAGTAAGAAAGGCAACATTGCAAACAACACTGTACAGTAGGAATATTGAAATGAGTTCCTAATAGATTACATGCTAAATATAATTAATTTTTTAAGTGTTTTAAACAAAATATAGGTATTCATTTTTTTAGGATGTTTTAGACAACATATAGGTATAATTTAAAATAATATAGTTACCCTAAAAAGCAATAATGTGTCTGCAAAACTTATCAGAAACTTTTTTGCCTTATACAAATTTGTTTGTAAGGATTTAAAAATTTCAATTGTTAGGATAATTTCTACCACTCTATGCATTTTTTGCGAACAGACCAATGTAGCTTTTAAAATTTAACTAAACATTTTTTATTTGGTAATATTTGCAATACTTAAAATGAATTAAAAGCATGTGTGTTTAGTCATAAATATAAAAGCTTAATTCGTATCACATAAGATGCACTTTAAAATAACAAACGCTTTAAATTAGATTTTCCACTATATTTACCCTAAAACCGCATTAAGTAAATAACTTTTAGAATATATAAAAATATGTTTTGGTAAACTAGTATATTTATGCGCATTAGTTGATATAGTCATTAGAATATTGCTTGGGGTAAATACTTGTTTTTGTGCAATTTACACACTATTGATATCAAATTAAACCAATTTATTAAAAACGCACTTAGTTAATTAGTTGCCCGTAAAATATATTTGTCTATTTACCGTATAGGTACTACTTTTACTTTTAATAAAAAACACTTATCCGGTCAATAGCACACAACCAGTCTTTTCTAATTTTATCGTTTATGGGGAAATTAAATGTTGTTTAATAACCCTCTGTTTTAATATAACTGGGGTAATTCGTTCTGCAGTCCGAAACGCAACACATTCGTGGCATAATGTAAGCCGTACGCACCAACTAAACGCGCACATTTAAACGTAAAAACAACAATTGACATATTGGCACTGGTCCTATTTTTTAATTAAACAATTAATTACTTCTTTTTGCTTTATATGATAAATATACGCTACGATTTTTTAAAAACAGAAAAAAACTTTTAAGCAATCGTTTAAACTTGTTTCTGTTTACTTCTAAACTTTACTTGACATTCCTACTGTACTGTGTTTCCAAATTTCCTCCTTCACGGGTCATATGTTTAAGAAGGCTGTGGGTGAGCCAAGAAGTTACTGTGATTCTTGTGGCCAAAACATGAAAATATGGATCTGGAATTGTCAACAAGATAGTACAACTTCCACACAACCAACGATACAATGGCTCTTTTACTCGAGAAATTTATTAGTCCGTGTAATCTCATGCCGTAGCGATGTTAATTTTCCACCATGACTTATGTGTTTTGACTCCTCTGAACTTCTTTCCTTGGGAATATTAAAAAAGTGTACTTCAATAAACCAAAAAAGTTAAGGACAAAAATAAGATATTCAGCACATTACCGACATTAAGCCTTAATTTTGTCTCAGTCATTAAAAATATAGTCCATCGAAGCGTATGCCACCGAAGCCATGGCGAGCATTTGGCCGATATTTTGTTTTATAAATAATTGTGATAGTTCCGAAAAATATAAGTAGAATTCTTTGAAAACTTTTTGTTTTATTTACAATTTACATCGTGCGTTTTATTTGGACCACCCTTTATAGCAATGTTTTTTTGTAATGCAGCTGGCCAAAAATATTGTCTATCGCAGCTTTACAGCTTTGTTTAATAAAGTTGGCAGAGAGTATTTTGTGAAACAAACATGTATTGTTTCAATGCCACTTAAAATACTTTTGAAATGTTTTGTAGTATAAATTGTTCTAATTTAATATTACCTTGCAAATATGTTGTTTTTAAATCATTGTTATGGAAATTGTGTAGGTATTATTAGGATTATTTTTGCTAAAATGGTGTCTGGATATAGATATCTGGTTTACATTATTGCTAAAATAATATGAAAATTTGGTTTACTTATATTATTTGTTTATTCGGTCTTTTAGGCTTATACAGGGTGAATTTTTTTCGATGTTTAGTACATGAATCTCGGAAACCTCTGCAGCTACAGAGATGGTTAATTGGAAAAGAGATTTGTAGGTTTTAGAGATTAGTTTAAATGACTTTTTGTTTCCTTTAAAATGATCATGGCTTATTAGATATTTTGGAAAAACGTTTTTTCCACTATTTGTTTTTTTTTTTAATTTAAATAAAAATAATATAAGTTTTAATTATTAATTGGCAAACTTTTAAAAATAAAGAAATATCGAAGTTTTTATTGTTTAAAGTTTTTTAAACCTTTAACGGACATTAATAGTAGCTCTATAAAAAATGCTATCACAAATTTCTTAAGCCAAAATACAACGATCTAATTCAATTTACTTCAGCCGAAAGTTTGATCCATTGCGAGATACAGGATGTCCAAGTAAAAAAAATAAATGGAAAATTTAAAATTCTTCCGTTTTTTTGTCTAAGAACTTTTTTTAACCTGACCACTATTTTTTTTATCTTTGGACAAACCACGAAGGCCTAAAGCCTAAATACTAACGTACCGTGGGTGTCTTAAGCGAGGTAAGAGGAAGTTTGTTGACACGGGACTTAAATACTTGAAGATTTGGGGGGAAGGAAAGACCTCCGCGGGCAGCAGGTTCCACAATCTAAAAACTCTAGGGATAAAGAACGAACAAATTGAGAATTTGGGGGCCTGTCCAGTTGGATCGTATAGGGATGCATACGCGCGGAAGAACGAGTTTCTCTGTTGGGAACCGTCAGTGGAGGAACTATACTGGACAATTCTTCAGAGCAGAAGCCATGGAAGTACCTATAAACAAGCGATAGATCCCCCACAGCCCGACGATGAGCAAGAGAGGGAAGCCTTTCTGTAAGTGAAGGATCATTAATGAGACGAATAGCTCTTCTTTGAATAGAATCAAGAATGCTTAGGGTTGTGGGGGATGCCATGCCCCAGATATGGGAACAATATTCCAAGCGAGGTCGGATTTGGGACACATATAAAGTGTATAAATTAGAAGCGGAAAAATACTTTTTGGCTCGAAAGTTAAATCCAAGCTTTTTCGAAGCTGCCGTGGCTATAGATACAATGTGTTTATGCCAGTTAAGGTTACTTTCAAATGTGACGCCCACAAGATTGAAGGTGTCTTTGCTGTGTAAAACTTGGCCGCTCATAAATAGAGGATGAGTATTTGATAACTCTTTTGCGACAAGGAACATGATTGTGTTTTGGATGCATTAAAATGGACGAGATTTTTGGCGCCCCAATCCAATATTAAATTAAGATCCTGCGAAAGAGATATCTGCATCGCTCTGCGTTTGTTTTCTAAGTCAGGTTTAGTGATGGGTTTAGGAACCTGAAAACTGGAGTGAAGGGTACTACCGTCGGCGAAACTATGAATGGACTTAGTTGTGGACGAGAGAAGGTCGTTGATGCGAAGAAGAAACAATGTTGGTGTCAGAACTGAGCCCTGTGGGACTCCAGCATTTACTTGGTGAAAGCTCGAAGAATGGCCGTCCATACATAACTGATATACGTCGATCAGATAGATAACTAGAGAGCCAAGTACAGAGTTTAGTTGAAAGACCATACAAGGGAAGTTTATTAAGAAGTGCGGCATGCCAGACCTGGTCAAAAGCTTTGGCAGATATCAAGAGCAACGATCTGGGACTCACCAAGAAACTTGAAGAGACTATACGGATTTATGAACTTGTTCAGTTAGCTTTAATTTGCTTTTTTTAAGTTTAATACGACCACTTTTGACTAAAATATTAAACGTTAAATGAAAAAGGATCTTTATGTTGCAATTTTTTTATTTTTCAAATTAACGTAAAACAATATTTTTTTAAAACCATAGCCGATTTTTGTAACAAAATAATTTAGTATTTTAAAATATATATTTTTTTGTATCCTTTAATTTCTTTCACTAGTTTATTAAGATATTTCTTTTATTTAAGTACGCTTCTATTTTAAGCGTACCAACATTTAAATTTTAAAACGCGCTTTACTTTAAAATAAAAGAAGAAGTTCTCTTAAGTTATCGAAGCCGCTGACATGAAAAAATCCCGACTTGTATGCTATAAGGGGGATTATGTTAATTTTCGTAAACAGGTCTGTTGGTTTGGGATTTCTAGGTTAATAAGATTCAAGCGTATATAAGGAGAAAAAGGGAGCAATTATTGCAAAAATTTATTATAATGAAACACAAACTCTTGGGGAACAGCGTCGCCAAATTGGTTTAATAAATTTTTTGTACACATAGAAGGTGAGCTTAGTGTGATAAACGTATTTTCGGGCAAAGAAGATGGTTAGTTGGGAACGACCTAAATATCTGTTATATGAGGGGTTCAGTGGAAAAGTGGCACAGGTGAAAATTAAAAAATAAAAAGGAAAAATTAGGGAATACTGCCACATTTAGGTAAATAATTAAAAATAATAATTTGTTTCAAATATAAAAAATACATTTGTCCTTAGATAACGGACAAAAATTTACCTCAAAAATTGTAAAGTTAAAATATTGCAATTTACCTAAATTTACCTTAGTACAAAAGTTTATATTACCTGAGATAGAGGGTGTCAAAATTCAAAAAAAAAATGTTTAAAATATTTAATACGTTTTGAATATCTATTTAAATAAAATAAGAAATGTATCTAGCGGTTTATTGACATGAGCCTATTTATGTCAGACATCTGACGCTACCTACACTACTTTAAATATCTTTAAAACGTCCCAATTTTTTTGTGCTACTCTGTATGTACCATCTTAGTAAACCAGTAGATTCTACTATGCTTTCCACATAAAAAAGTTATATTTGCCAAAATGGCTCTAAGCAACCTTTTTTTAGATATTTTTATTTAGATGGCTAAGTGCAACCAAAAAGGATGAATACGATACATTAACTCATTCTATTTATGATGAGGCTCAGTCAGAGCCAAATTTAGAGGTGTGGAGGCCCTGTGTGAATGATTTTGTACCCCAAAAAAAGACAGATCCTTATCGATAAAATATGTTACTTTTTTTACTTTTTACTTTTTTAAACGTGGAGACCCATAAATTTGTTGTGAAGGCCCCGGAGCAATAGCCCCGCCTGCCCGCCCCTAAATCCCGCCCTGGAGACAGCTAGTTGTACTTATGGCTAATATGGAGTTTTTAAAGGCATTTTGAGTTGCACTAAATAATTTAAATCCAAATATCTAGCAAATGGTTGCTTAGAGCAATTCTTATAACGTAGACCTTTTTGAGAATAAAGCATAAGAGAGTTCAATATTTTACTCGAATGGTAGATATAGAAAAGCATAAAAAAATGAGACGTATTTAGAAATTGAAAGTAGTGTAAGTAGCGTCCTTAAACTAACTACTTTGCTACTCTGTTTTCTTAGTAAATATTTATTTTGTTTGCAAATTAATCTTAATTTTTTTAAAAATATATTCCATGTTTAATAAATTCCTGTAAGAAATCTATAGAAATATAAAGCCGTTTGTATGTCTTTTATGTTGCACTTTTGTTCATTTTTTAAATTAACGTAAAACAATATTTTTTATTAACCATAGCCGATTTTTGTAACAAAATTATTTAGGATTTTAGAATCCTGGAAATAAAAGAGCCTTTTTCATTCAAAGTTTGATATTTAAGGTAAGAAGTGGTCGTATCAAAGTTTAAGAAAAACAGAAAATTAAAGGTAAATAAACAAGTTATTCAATCCAGATAGTAATTTAGTTGGAATGGTAGAAGGGATTTATTGCATTTATCGCCTATGGCCGCTGGTTTGGTTTTCATACTGGTAGATACCGAGTTGTATTATACAATATTCAAAACGTATTAAATTATATTGAAGATAATTTAAAAATATTTTTTGAACTTTGCCTCTCTGTTTTCTTTGTAAATATTTATTTTGTTTAACAAATTAAATTTTAATTTTTTCTATAAAATATATTCCATGTTTAATAAATTCCTGTAAGAAATCTATAGAAATATAAAGCCGTTTGTATGCTTTTACTTATTTTACGGTTATCATAGCTAAAATATATTCTTTATATACCTTGTTTGGCCTTTTTTTTCATTTTCCTAGAACATTTTTGCGAAATTAAGCGAAAGCGCTTCACAACAAATTGGAGTTATTACTCGAAAAGAATGCAACAATGTGGGGTTGCTGCTTTCATATTTTACCTGCTACTCTTGAAAATGTGCTTTTCATTTATAAGTAAAATAATTTTGTACCATGAGTTTATGTTACTTGTTAATATTGTTAAATAATTTTCTTTTTATTAGTAAATATCCAATAAATTTTCCTATGTCTTTAAAATGTTAATTGATTAAACCTATTAAATGTTTTAATACAGGGTGTCCAACTATATTTTGACCCATTTTGACAACTTTAAAACAAAAAATGGTATCAAAATGCAGTCTTTGGAGAAAGCCGCAGATTTTTTCAAAGTTTTTTTCACATCTTCGCCATTTGGTTGTACCATTTCGTTTAGACAAAAACAAAACCGGTTTTTTGAAATAGAGCTACTTTTTTATATCTTAAATGGGACACAATGTATATTTTTCTATAGTCCTAACATTCAATTTTTTTCTTTTCAAAATGTAAGTTATGGTAATTTCCAAAAATAATGTATTTATTGATCTTTCAAAAATGGATTGCATAGGATGTAGGGCAAGCCGTAAATTGAGACGCGTCTAATAGTCCAAGAGCCCGTAGAGTCGTCATTTTGTAAAAGCTGAAAGTGTGTCAGCACATGCTCCCAACATAGGTAGAAGCGATGGTAGACTATGAAGTTTGAACCATAGTGGCTTTGGCAGGTGCCAGGTATCAAAGGTTAATAAATTAAAACTTAGGTTTTGTCATTTTGTAGAAGCTAAATTTTACATTATGTTACTTGGGTACCGATTAGAACATATTTCCTTGGTCGCCAGACAGTTTTGACACTTCCAACCCATTGACAGACAAATATTTTAAAGTGGTCCAATAGTCCGATAAAGACCAATATTTCTGTTATTTGACAAGATATAACAAAATGTGATATATGAGATTTGTAGGGTTTTTGAATGAGAAAGTCCTAAAAATAATGTATACAGAGTGTCCAAAAAAATTATTGCTTTATTTAAAAAAAATGATTTTGGAACACTCTGTATACATCAAAATATTTTAAGTACATGCCTATTTAAAAATCTTTATCTCCTATATAAGACGTTTTGTCATATCTTGTTAAATAACAAAAATATTGTACATGGTCCGACCATTGAGTCACTCCAAAATGTTTGTCTGCCAAGGGGTTGGAACTGTCAAAACTGTCTGCCGATTGGGAAAATATCTTCTAATAGTTACCCAAGTAACATATATAAAATTTAGCTTGTACAAAATAACGAAGTTTTTGTTTTAATTAATTAACCTTTAGTACCTACGTACCTGCCAAAGCCACTATCTACCATTACTTCTACCTATGTTGGGAGCATGCATTGACAAAGTTTCAGTTTTAACAAAATGACGAAGGTCTGTCGCTCACGGGCTCTTACTCTATAAGGCCTCTTCCACGATACATAAACGTAAGCGCCCAGCGTAGAGCGCTGTCTTTGATCTTTGTGAGAAAAACAAACTTGTTTTTTTAAATTAGCCGGCTGCAATATTTCTGAGCGAAAAATTCCTGCTGCTGGGAGCTCGAACCGAACACATATTATCCGCGATAAGTAAGTAAGGTGTATAAACTGGTTTAAAGACGCTGTTTAAAACAAAATATTGTAGTCATTACCAGCAACATAAAGATATTTGAAACTTTTCTCTTGACGCTTTTGCTCTGTTATCGTGACCTAGACCTAACGCGTTCAACGCATAAAATGTGCTATTATCACAAAAATTATTGTTTTTAAGTAAACGCGTTGCTGCCTAATTTGCGCTGTATATAATGTGCAAATAATGTGCAGTAGCATTTAATACTTTTGTAGCAGAACTTCATGTTACCGTTTTCAATAATACTATAATGTAGTCAAGATTCATATTTGGTTACTGTTGTTAAGTACTATCATTCACTTACAAAACTTTAGGACTGGTTGATTTATATACAGAAAATTAATGACAAGAATTATACTTCGTCAATAATAAACATATTTAACACAATTTTTGCGCTACACTCTTATAGCACACAACGCCTTTCGATTTTTTTCCGTGTATGTTTCTTTAATTTGCGCCTTGCCTAAGAGAATTATTTGAAAATAAAAATTTGGTACATACAAGGTTACAGAAAAAAATACGGAAACAAAGCTATGGGTTTTTGTCAATATAACCAAAGTTGCCTGAAAAGCAATCTAGCTTTACTGCAATTATTATTTTGTGAATAGCGTATAACTCTGTTGCGGTATTTTTTCTGTAGCAAATTTTTCTTGTCAAATAATACTCTTAATTGACATGCCGCGAATTTTTTAGAGATTAATGTTTCCATTATTTTTCAAAGATACAAAGCTTATGTTATTATTTTTGTTACATTAAAAAATAACAAAGTTGCCATATATCGGAAAGTAGGTCGAGTTGGCGAGGATGCAAAAAAGCTAATAAAATAAGGCTTTCTGCGAAAACCACATTTTGATATCTTTATCTGTTCTAAAGGAATTCGAGATCAACATAGGTCAAAATATTGTCGAACACCTTATATTTGTCAAGTTTTTTAAATAATAACGCAATAAAACAAAATGCAGGTATTTACTTTTAAAGAGATTTAGATAAGATTTATCCACATATACTTTGTGTCGGATGAACTTAACCTTGGGGTATTTTTTTAAAGTTTAAGATTTATAAATATAATTTATACTTTATTAAAATCTTAACTTTATCTAAAATACTAAAAGCTATAACAGTAAGGGAGCCCACGATGCTAAATGGGGATGTCCTCGAGCATTATAGAGACCTATTCGTTTGTAAAGCTTAGAGGATAAAAAGAAAAAGGTAGGTGAAGAAATGGTAGGTCCTGAGCCCTACTGTGGTATTCCATCATGCCAGGTAAGGTCATCCATTAGATCATGGATTATGAGGGAATCACAAGACTGGTGGAGGAGAACACCAGGACAGCGTCAGGCGAAAGTGTTCATCAAGGCTTACTCGCCAGAATTTACAAAATACCTTCTGAATTATAACCGGAAGGCAGTAAGAATAATAGTGGGTCAACTGACAGGTCATTGCAGACTGAATAAACACATGGAAACTATAGGCCTGGCAGAAGAAAACCTATGTAGGTTCTGCCAGGAGGAGGAAGAAACCGCAGAACACGTATGGTGCTACTGCGAAGCCCTTTGTCGTCTGCGGTTTGCAAGGCTGGGTGAAGAAAAACCTAAAGCGGCTAAATTATTTTCTTAAAAAAAAATAGCCATGTTCGAGAAGTAAAAATGTTTGTTGTTTACAACTTTGTAGCCCTTAGCTTTCTTTACGTCACTTTTAAATTATTAGATTAGTGGATTATACACTGTTTAGCATGTTATTAACTTACCCTATCTTAATTTGACGCGCTCGAAAATTTCTGATGGATATATTTTTGTTTTTTACGATCGGCACTGTCATATTTGGTGTGAGCACTTAACCGGGTACAAGATATCCTTCGGTATAGTAATCGAAATCCCTCTTTTGGGCTTCCCTACCAAAATAAAAATCGCCGTATTAAAAAGGATAATGCAGTTATTAAAATTATAAATCTTTTTTTTCTCTATAGTTTTGGTTTCTGTATTGTTTTTGTTGAACTAAATTGATAAGAAAACATAAAAATATTTTAACTTTAATTTAAAGTTTAATTTGATTCTCCAATTTAACAGCTGACAATTTTCGTATTACCATTTGAAGTTTTGCTAAATCAACTTTTCTTTGAACCGGCATATTAAAAACGATTTTTGCTAGTTTACTCTTTCCCGAAAATAAAAGGAAAGATTTAAATTTTAAATGAACAGAATACTCTGCCAACACAGCACAGTGTTTAGTTAAAATTAATTATTCCAACTAACGACTTTCTAAAGGTCTGGATTTTTTGTAAAGTAAGAAAGGCTTTTCAGACATTTAGTTTAGGTTTCTAAACTTAGTAAATGTGCTATAATGCGTAATCTTTTAGTCGGTGTTTAAAGTTTTTAAGTCAGTAAATTATATTACTTATTGAAATTAATTTAGATGCTAACAAGAATACAGTTAAAAAATTTGTTTATGTGGTTTTTTAACCGATGTTATATACTTCTGCTAAAAGGAGTTTTTTAAATTTTGTGTATTTTAAAATCTAATGTTAACTTTCAACTGTTTACAAGTAATAAGCGAACAAAACAGCCCATTTAATGCCAATCTAAGATACACCTAAAAAAGTTAACCTTAAATTAAATTAAAAGAGATGGGTTATTTGGTGCATTTAATGTGATATGTAATAATGCATTACATATATGCTATTTAAAAACCTATAAAAATGCTGT
This sequence comes from Listronotus bonariensis, assembly GCA_014170235.1. NCBI lineage: Eukaryota > Metazoa > Arthropoda > Insecta > Coleoptera > Curculionidae > Listronotus > Listronotus bonariensis. The sequence goes on along the minus strand of JACEGR010003215.1, from coordinate 74,836 downwards.
AAAGTTAGGCATAGTTATTTTACAGATACGTAAAACCAGTGCAATTGAACTAAGGGAACAAAGCTGCCAACCACTGTAAAAAAGCATTGTATTAAGTGCTGTCATTTGTATTTTTTATAACAATCTAATCATAAAATATATTTTTAATGAGGCTGCTAGGCGTGAACTGATCCCTTCTACAGGAAGCCCTCGAATCTATGTTAAGAAGTTTAAACCTTTTATGTAGGAAGTTTTTTTAACTTTTATTTTTTTATATACCCCAAATTAAAATAGTAATGGTATATTAAATATTTTATTATTAGTTTACTTCTTTTAAAGTAATTTAATTTTTATTTTATTATTGCAAAAGCAGAATACCTTTTTAAAGTACAGAATAAGTTTAAGTTTCTTTAAATATTTATTCAATATCGTTATTCTAGGGAAAAGTCAAATAATGTGTTTAAATCTATATTTCCAGAAAACAATAAACTATAAAAACTTATCAAATAGCTAAAGACTTTCATGTACTATTTATATTTTTTTAACAGGTTATGTAAGATGTATCTTGTACCAGTCAATTCTGTAAATTTTTTATTGAAAAGTTTTTCATATGGCTATTAGTTCATGTCTGGCAGCTTCCTTAAAAACTTATTTTATGATTTGATTATTATAAAAATAATTAAGACCGGAATTCCTTGAATCTATGTTTAGGGCTTGCAACCTTCTTTGTAGTAAGTTTTTTCAACTTTTAATTATTTATATAATCTAAATGAAAATAATTATTTTATAATAAATAACTTATTATTAATTTAATTCTTTTAAAGTAATGCAAATTTTTATTACAATATTGCAAGAGCAGAATAGCTTTATAATATATACAAAATTTTAGTTCCATAAAATATTTGTTAAATATCCCTATTCTGGAGAAAACCCAAATAATATTTTGTTTAAACAATACAAGTATTTTTTTGTTTATTATTATTTTAAAAATTATTTTCGACTTTTAATTTTAATGTGTTTTCAAAGCATGTTTTTAGTTTTTTTACTATAATTATTTTAATCAACATTTTGGGCTAATAGCACTTGGGTCTATTTTATTTTAAAGTGTTTTTAAAGCCGTAAACAAGTATAAATGTCAATAAAAAGAAAACTGGCCATTAAATATATTTTCAAAAGACCGAATCTTAAGTGCCTTACGTGCCATCACAAAAATGTATTCAGAAAATATATTTGCAATACACTTTAATGTTTACTCTTTTACGGGCAATTTAAATATATATTACCTTTAGGCAGGTACTATGTGTATTTAAAACTTTAAAAATCTTTTTACTTAGATTTAACATTTATTTTTGGTATTTTAAAGAGTAATAATGTCAAAAAAACCAACATTTACATTACAAAAATTTGGTAAACGGTTTATAGATTAGGTGTTGCAAGAAGAGAAATGTACCATTTTTTTTTAATTTTTAAATTCAATTGGGCACTGAAACCTATATTCCACACACCCTTAAGAACCCCAAACAATCCAATAGCAAACCCTGGTTTTCCAAATCTTGTGATAAAGCTAGAATTTTAAAAGTTCAGGCTCATAGGAAGTTTCTACAGGATCCTAGTCCAGAAAACCGATAGGCCAGCATTGAAGCAAGAAACTACTACAATCAAACAATTTTTGAAGCCAAAGACTCCTTCGACAATGGTATTAAAAACAAAGTTCTTTTTTGGCTCAAATGGCAGCAAATTATTCTGGTCCTTTGCGAAAAACATGAGTAGAAATTTTTGTACCAGTTCTTTTCCACCGCTAACATTGGAAGATGAAATTATTTCTACCGCTAAAGGAAAGGCAGAACTATTTGCTAAACAATTTGCTGCCAATTCAACCCTTGACCCTCCCGCAAATCATCCAATTCCAGCGGTTACCCCAGTTCCTCATAAAATGTCCGATATTATTTTTAAGGTAAAACACATTAAGCGTATCCTTTCTTCCCTTAACACCAAGAAATCGTATGGGCTGGATGGCATACCAGCAATCGTTTTAATAAGATGTACTTCAGAACTTGCACCAATCTTAGCTCTGCTCTTTCAAATTTCTTAGGACACATTTGTCTTTCCGGAGAGCTGGAAAGTTGCACGTGTTCAACCTATTCCAAAGAAAGGATCTTAATCTCTTCCATCTAACCATAGACCAATTTCAATTCTCTCAGTTCTTTGTAAAGTAATGGAAAAATTAATTAATTCACAAATACTTAAGTACTTAGAAAAACACAAAATTTTGCATGACAGGCAGTATGGATTTCGCCACAAAAGATCTACAGCAGATCTTCTTTCATTCGTTTCACACTGCTGGAATAAGTCTCTTGAGTTTTTAGGTGAGTTCCAGATCGTTGCTCTTGATATATACAAAGCTTTTGACCAGGTCTGGCATGCGGCACTTCTTAATAAACTTCCCTCCTATGGTCTTTCAACTAAACTCTGTACTTGGCTCTCTAGTTATCTATCTGATCGACGTATATCAGTTATTGTGGACGGCCATTCTTCAAGGTTTCACCAAGTAAATGCTGAAGTCCCTCAGGGCTCAGTTCTGACACCAACATTGTTCCTTCTTCACATCAACGACCTTCTCTGGTCCACAACTAATTCCATTCATAGTTTCGCCGACGATAGTACCCTTCACTCCAGTTTTCAGGTTCCTAAACCCATCACTAAACCTGACTTGGAAAACAAACGCAGAGCGATGCAGATATCTCTTTCGCAGGATCTTAATTTAATATTGGATTGGGGCGCAGAACATCTCGTCCATTTTAATGCATCCAAAACACAATCATGTTTCTTGTCGCGTAAAGAGTCATCAAATACTCATCCTCTACTTATGAGCGGCCAAGTTTTACAGAGCAAAGACACCTTCAATCTTGTAGGCGTCACATTTGAAAGTAACCTTAACTGGCATAAACACATTGTATCTGTAGCCACGGCAGCCTCAAAAAAGCTTGGATTTCTCTTTCGAGCCAAAAAGTATTTCTCCTCTTCTAATTTATACACTTTATATGTGTCCCAAATCCGACCTCCCTTGGAATATTGTTCTCATATCTGGGGCATGGCGTCCCCCACAATCATAAGCATGCTTGATTCTATTCAGAGAAGAGCTATTCGTCTCATTAATGATCCTTCACTTACAGAAAGGCTTCCCTCTCTTACCCATCCTCGGGCTGTGAGGGATTTATCGCTTTTTGAATAGGTACTTCCATGGCTTCTGCTCTGAAGAATTGTCCAGTATAGTTCCTCCACTCACGGTTCCCAACAGAGAAACTCGTGGTTCCGCGCGTATGCATCCTTATACGGTCCAACTGGACAGGCCCCGAACTTCCCACTTTGTTCGTTCTTTTATCCCTATAGAGTTTCTAGATTGTGGAACCTGCTGCCCTCGGAGGTCTTTCCTTCCCCCAAATCTTCAAGTATTTAAGTCCCGTGACAACAAACTTCCTCTTACCTTGCTTAAGACACTCACGGTACGTTAGTATTTAGGCTTTTAGACTTCGTGGTTTGTCCAAAGATAAAAAAAAACGCTAGAATACGATTCAGCTAAGATAAAGCCACGTGGTCATCAGCTCGCTGTGTTCTATCTCACTTTCCAATTATTCTCCTTTTTGTTGTTGGCAGTTTATTTAAATGACGCGATTAGAAAGAAATAGTTGATTGCCGTCTTTACTTGTATGTATGTTTCTTAGCTAAATTCTACTCTATTTGAAGAAACTGGTAGCAAGGTCCAAAACTAAAAAATTCAAAATGTTACTTTAAGCGACAATATACAGGGCAGTTTATAACTATAAATATGAAAAGTGACCAGAAGAAAAGTTTTTTATAGAGCCAAATTGTAAAGAAAATTGTATTAGGAAAGTGTATTTTGTGTTTTTGTTGTTTTTTAATACCAGAAGAAAAGTATTTTTCTAAATTAATTTACATCTAGCGCTTAAAAATGACTATTTAGTGTTACAGTTAGCAGGTACTTATCATCTGGACAAAATTTTGTATTACTTTGATAATAAGAAACGTATTTTTTGTAATGTTTCTTTATAGTGAGTATTTAAAAAGTGCTGATGCCCAATGTAAAATATTGACTAAAAATGTTATTTTTTTTCATTTAAATGTTATAGCTTTGAGATAAAAAGAATTCGCTTTTGTAATTACTTTTACATTTTTCCCTATTTTTAAAACTAAATGTACCCAATCCTTGGTCATTTTTGTTTATTTATAGTTTGACTTGTTCTGTATATTGCCTACAAAATATTGTATTTATTAGTTCTAACAGTTTTTTAAAACCCTTAAAACATTCAAAAGTTTTCGGTCCATTTGTCCGCTTAATTCGAATTTAAAACTTTAAAAGCTGAGTTATCATAATAAAAAACTATATTTGAATTACACATATTGTTCCGTATCACCTCGTATAAAAACACGTTCCTTCGTTTTTATACCTTTATTAACAATGGAACGTAACTATGGTTACAACAACGACAAAATCTTCACTTGTCAATGTCTCGAAGTTTACAGTACAAAAGTCGAATCTATACTAACTGATCGGAGGTTTCCGGTCGCCCTTTTATAGTATGGTGGAAGAATTAAGAATGATTTAGAATCTTCGAGAAATATCGTAAAAATTCCATAGTACCGGATGGTATAAAAGTTCTCAATGGATAATTGGGGCGTTTTCGAAAACCTTCGAAAGTGATGAAAGAACTTGGAAAAATTAAGGTAAATTATTTAAATAAATTAACAAACTAAATTAAATGATCCTAACTCTCTAATATTCTATAACCTAAACATATTTTTGAAAGTCTGTAACAATATTATACACCAAATTTTTTGTCTTAAATTGTACAATTTGAATATGTAACTTGCTTTGCTACAATGTATACTTTTAGTAGGTAAAAAACCGTAATATCAAATTATATGCCTTTTTTATTAAAAAATATCCGATTATAATTGTAATAACTTTGCTATAAATATCATATTAATTAAAAATTAGGCTTAGTTATAAAGCTGGTAATCTTCCCTTAATTTAAGCTATTACAGAGTTACTTTACTCAAAATCAAGCCGAGTTATAAGTTAAAATTTGCCTAAATGCCGTAATTTTTGCAAATTTTGCAATATTTTTGCACTAATTTTGTCATATCTCCGGTTCTAACAATCAGATCAGTGTTTATAAAATGTCGTTTTGTAGTTTTTTTAGGAAGAAATTTTATTTTAAAAATGTTCCCTTCTCTTTTAGCTTAGAAGATAGAGCCTTATAAACAATTAAATTGTTTATTACAAATTCTCGTCACTTCCGACACAAAAGCAAGTTTGAAATTTAAATTCAGCTGGATAAAATCCATAGGAATACACTCTGAAACTCCGTGGACAGTGATCGGCCACGAAACAGCCCTGGCCCCCAGACTAAATGTGATCTAACATGTTTCTATTGCTTTTTGATTTTGCCTATTTTTGTTATACCCTGTTGTTTTCTAAAGTCATCTTTGATTTTTATTTTTCTTTTACATCAGAAATCGAAAAAGGCAATTTCACGTTTTAAAATATACTTGTGTCATAAGTCAGAGATTAATGGCCACCAAAAAATTTAAAGGTAAAACCTGGACTTTCTTGGGAAAATTTAAACATAAAATTTCCCGTTTTTTCAATGTCGACGTCAAAAAGTGGATTTTAGTTTATAGAACAAAAATGTTCAAGATTGTCATTATCAAAATCAGGATCACCGTAAAATTTCTCTTCAAAGTTACTCTGATATTTTTAAAAATTGTTTTATGTGGGCAAATATTCAGCTGCTTTCAGACTTTTGGCCACAGTGTATGTATTTGTAGAGCGTTATATATTGAATTTAATGTTTATTCAAAATATCACTTTAAATAACAAAATAATGATCTCTATTTGTCTGTATACACGAAAACAGCCCCTCCGCGTTGGCGCGATATAGATTACGTAGACAAAAACCGTTGAGCAACTGTTTCCCACCGTACTGGCCACCGCTACAAATATGACGGCTGTAATGGTGGGTCCGGGGCTCGCCGCACCATTCTCGATGAGCATGCATTCTCAAGGCCGTCGTTGAGCTGACGGATGCAACTCGGACCGGACAATTCCCGGATCGTGCCCGACGTCTCAATTCGGTTCTAGTCTCGATATTAACCGGAGTTAACGGTTTGTTATTACCGCGGAAGGCCGCCCTTTTATTCGCATCTCGTTCCGCGCGTCGTTCTTCTAATGTCTTTAGAGCATTTTTGGTTACGGCCGGAGGCAATACAAAATCCGTTATGTACCCCGCCTGAATTTCATTAAACAACCCCTCAGTTTCACACGGGCCCTCGTAAATTCCAAATTCCGACAAGTTAAATTTCGTACTCGGTTCCACCGTCATTCTACGTACCTTTATCGAAACGTCAACATTCGGTTTACGCGGACCACCCTGTAATCCCGGGGTGTCATTATATGATGGTTGGTTGGTTGTCAATTCTGGTATGGTGCCCATCGGTAACCCTTCTAACCCCCTGAGCCCCCTTGAGCCCCTCTGCGTCGCGTAGAGTTGGGTAGGTCGTATTGGTTAACTTTGGTGAACACCGCGTCACATTTTAAATAAAAACTTTTCTCCAAAAAAAAACTTCAAAAATAAAATAAAACTTCTAAAAATCGCAAGTTCAATTCTTAGCAAAAAGTGCAGAGCACCTTCCGCAACGACAGCCGGACTGAGATTGAGCTGGACTCCGTAATACGGCACCGCTTTTTACGTTACGGTCGTCGTTAACGCTTTTTGGAAACCGCTCGCGATATACAGGTTTGGCAGAGTTGAATCTAACGGATTGCGTTTTAATGTATTAGACACTAATAGATAGAGAGTAGACAGAGAACGACTGCATAGGTAACCGCCCACCGATAGCGACGCCGATTCCCCGTACTGCTATTACTGTATCCGCCTTCGTACCAAAGGTTAAAATAAATTGTAAACATGATCGGTAACACGTACTTGGTATGCGAAGAATTGCAACCGAACTTCTCGCTCTACTCCGTCTTTTCTTACACATTGCCTAAAAATCATATTCGAAACTTTTCAACCGCCGAACGTGTATAGTTGTGTACAAAATTTGGTGACATCATTTAACGTACTATTACGGCCGCTAGATAACGGTACCATTTTGGAGGAAACCATAGCTTTAGCTGGGAGTTAAAAAAATAATAATAATGTTAATAAGTCGGTAAGTATTTTTAATTTTACGGAACAAAACATTTTTTTACAAGTTGTCTAAAAAAACTTAATTGCTCTTTACATAGTTTATTGCTATTAAAACAATGGAAATAAAACTTTAAATTCCTATTTAATGTCGTAAAATTAAGCAAAGATCGTCAAGCATTTCCAAGTCGATCTAAAAGACTAATAAAAATGATCGAGTTCGTTTACGTTGCGAACATTTCGCAGATAACAGACCCTGAAAATAACTTAAAATTAAATGTCTCGAAGATTCTTTAACTGATTTAACGACGAAGAAGTTATTTACTTACAGTTTGGCTAACATTTTTAATGTTTTGTTGGAGTTTTATAAATAGAAAATAGCTTTAAAGTTAAATTACCCAGATATTCAGAGTTTACTTAGCAGTGATAGATGGCCAAATGGTTTAAAATGGTTTTTATCGGTAACTTAAAGAAAACGTAAAGTTTCAAAATTAAAAGATTTATACAAGAACATATATATAGATATACTAGCTATGCTTCCCGGCTTCGCTCGGGAGTTGATATGAGACCCAAATAACCGTTGTTCTGAATGAAGTTCAAATACTCGACAACAGATGGCGCCACTACACTTAATTTCCAAGTTGAAGGGTTGGAAGAGTCCGTATATCTTTAAAAATACGCCCTTTAGGGTAGAACGGGAACTTTCTTGTTCGAGGGGGATAAAGGACTATTACATTGTATAGTCCCTTTATCGTATCGGGACTCCTTTTCAAGTTTTATAGGCACGCACATTTTATCAACTTAGTTTTATTATATATTGAATTATACGGTATTTCGTTCACTACAAAATAAATTTAATTAATTTTATAGCGTCAACAACACGTGGTTATTATGCTGTTAAAATGTAGCTTATATGACACGTTCGTAGATTTACCATAGCAGCGCCATCTATTGATTACTTACTCAACCCAGTCAAACAGACAAATAATTAGCAATAAATTAAAATTGCGACTATAATTTGAGATTTAAACTATCCTATCTCTCAAGTTGGATCGAACTGCACATGGTGTGAGAATTTTATTATAATCGGTTAAGTGGTTTAGGAGTCCATTGAGGACAAACATTGTGACACGAGATTTATATATATTAAGAAGATAAGATAATATGGTGATGAAGTATTTTCTGTAGGTAGAAGACATCGCTAGGCAATGTACTTTTTGAGCCATGACCGGGAAGTATACGAGAATTCGATTGCTAAAAATCGGAATTCGAATACGAATACGAATAGGAATACCGGAAAAAAGTATTCGAATAGTGAATATTTGAATACTTAGAAGAAAAATAAGTTTTTAAATACTCAGTATTTATAAATACCTGGATTCGGTATTCGAATACTGAAGAGAAAAATCTGAACACCCGGATTCGAAAATCGGTGCGTCATCATTTTGAAGAACAAAAAAAGGTCCCCACCTGCTGTTTTTATATTTTTTCGCATTCTAATCAATTGCAAATAATCATTTCTAAAATTTACAATAAATAATGGAAAATGACAATTGCGGAATTCGAATACTCGGTAGGCCGGTATTCCAATACTCCAAAGAAAATGTATTCGTCGAAAACTGAAGAAGTATTTGAATACATAATTCCGAATACAGACCAAAAAGTATTCTGCCAAATACCGAATAACAGACAAATCTGTTTAAATACTATTTTAATACCGGCCTAATGTATTTTAAATACTATTTAGAATACTGAGTATTCGAATACGATCCAACTTTGCCTCACCTATACTCTGTTACTTTGTCTTCGGTTCGCAAACAGAAGACAGAGTATAGGTGAGGGTCATGGCTAGTTCTGGTTAGTTAAATCTTGTTTTTATTTCTTAATTAAACCTGAGACTAATACACATTTCGTTTTCGCTAACATAATAGAAAACGCAATGTCAGATATAAATTGGCAATTTCTATGGGATTAACGCATCATGTAGCACAAACCATATAGGGAACGGAAAAATGCGACCGACGCTCACCTTCTTCTATGCTTTTAATATTTATTCATGACGTTTGTCAAAGTCAATTAATAATACAAGACAATATGATACCATAGTATAGTAAGGTATTGGATATATTAGATTAGCAAGGTAGAAGATTAAATTATAAAAATGTTTATATTTATTAAACAAAAAACAAACCTTATATTATGCTGTCTTAAATAAAAGTGTATGAAGTAAGTCATATTTCCGGACTCTTAGTGGTTACAAACTCCACCACTATCCGGAAATATATCGCTTTTTACCCGTTACACAATTTAATTTTGTTTTATAATATGGTTAAATTGTTAACTTTGGTTCTATACTTATTTTCTTTTACAAGGTGTCCACTTATTTATGGTACATAGAGAAAACAAAGATTTCCCTTGGCAAAATATTCAGATTTAACCCGATGATTTACCCAAACATACCTATTTTAAAAAATTAAGTAAGTAAGTAAAGAAATTTGTGTACTATCAAACTAACCTAAACTAATTTAAATTGCTTTCTAATGTTTAAAAGTTTAAAATAAAAAGATTCCTGCAAATTTAATAATTAATACTAATACGTACCAACTTCAATAGTAATAGTATAGTAGGAGAGCCCACGATGCTAGATGGGGATTTACTCAAGCGTCATAAAGACCTATTGGGTTGCAAAGCTTAGATGATAAGAAGAAAGAAAATGTTATGTAATGTTCCCTTTTATCGGTGGGGAAAGCGGCTAGGTATTTTTAAATATGTAAAAAAAAACTGTTATTATTTTGGCTTGTGGAAATCGTTCGTATCGTATCGAATTATATATTTTTCGTTATCCAGAAATTGTTTTCTTCAAAGTAAAAAAAAGTAGCCACTTTTGAGAGTGTCAAAATGACGTTTTTTTAACCACTTTGTAGCCCTGCGCTTTCTTTATGTTACTTTCAAATTATCAGATTAGATACACACTGTTTAGCATGTAATTAACTTACCATATCTTAATCTGACGCACTCAAAAATTCCTGATGCATATATTTTGGTTTTTACAATTGGCCCTGTATATAGGGTTCATATTACAACTAAGGTATTCTCCGGTATATTATTCTGCGACACTGTAGTAAATCCAGAAATCCGCTCTTGGGCACCCCTAAAATAAGTTAATTTAAATTCCCTGGAAACGTCTGGCATTTCATGCAGCAAAATAACTTAGATAGTCTTCCCATTCTGTCAATTAATACATATTTGGCAGCGGGCTAATGGACATGCACTTTACTTATATAAAAGCTATATTCAAACCAATTTAAATAAACAATTTTAAAACTTTAAATACATTAAATAAAGTAATGGGCCATGCAATTTTTATAAAATTTATTTCCAAAACCTAGGTAAAATTTAAAATAAATGACATTTTTATGCAACTAGCATGCAGTTTAGGAGTAAATCTCATTCTTGCCAAAAAGATTTGGTAAATATATCATTTTAAAGCTCACTTTACCCTTATTATATGCCCTACGTTTAAAGAAGCTATACTCATACAGGTAATTTAACAATATACATTAAGAAACTAAAAATTAAAATTTTGACAAGCTGTCACATCACCGGAAATAATAGCTTAGAGACTTTAAACTTATCAGGTGTAATCAGGGTTAAAAGACCTTCAATAATAATATACTAGGTACTTGACTGCACTTTCTAAACACGATTTGTTATGTTATTTAGCTCAACCTGTATATCGCCATTAGTTTGATTACAAGATGAGTCTTAAAAATGATTCGAACAGAATGGACAGCTTTTGAGAACATTTTGTTACTAAACATCAGCCTAAAAAACTATTTGAGATAATTATTTAGTCGCTGTTATAAAGGAATTAATTTTTTGTGGTTGTTATTGTTTTGTTTGTTTTTATTATTTTTGTTAAATTGTGTTTTATATACATACCCTTTAAAAATAAATAAATATTGATTTAATCCATGGCTAACTATTAAAAAATGTTAGTTTTGCTATTTAGAACAATGCAAAATATTAAGTAGGATAGAGAGTATCCCATTTAAAAAAAATGCTAGTTGAGGTTATATCTCAAAAATTAAAGCTTCTAAATCAATCAAGTTAGCGTGGACCTGATTGCGTCATTAAACTAACTTTAGCCTATACTCTATAATACCAACCAAAAAGCCATCATGTATCTGGGTAGCATATACACTGCTTGTCTAAAGTCAAAACCCTCCCCTCCTAAGTTTTTAATTGTTTAGTATTTTTTTATGGAAATTTTAAGACTTTAGTAAGACAACATAAACCAAATTTTAGACACGAAATGACAGACATAAATGTCAAGCTAAGAGTTGGGCACCATTTTGAATACCAAAAGTATATTAAAAGGAGGGTCATGTGGCATATTATTTTAAAGTTTTTGACGAGTACTTTAAAACTGCAGAATTAAAGTCAGTATCTTTACCCTCTATAAAATGGCGATAATTTAAAAATTACCTGAGCACCTAATTTAGATAGCCACATTTCCAAAACTAATGAAGTTAAATATACATAATGTAGTATTTTTCAGAGGTCTTCCTAATGTTGATATAATATAGGTGCGTCAATAAAAAATATAGATACTTTTGTCCCACCCTGTATATTATCACCCATATCACCATTAAAAAGAGCTTTGTGAAAATACCACATTAAGTATATCTTACTTTATTAGCTTCGGAAATTTGGCCATCCTAATCAGGTATTCAGGTAATTTTCAAAGTTCCGCCATTTTATAGTAGATAAAGGTATTTATCGTATATTCTGGGGTTATAAAGGGAGTTAGGAGCTTTAAAATACTACACCACAAGACCCCTTTCCCTTCAATTTAACATTTGTTTTTAAAATGGCGCCCAACTCTCCGTTGGACATTTTTATCTGTCATTTCTTGTCTGAAATTAAAGTTGTGTTGTTTTTTTTCGCCTTTTTGGGCAAGCCCACCTAGGCCAACCACCGCCCCACTAGGTGGTGCTCTGCAGCCTTGACCCTACTCCTCCCCATTTACACGCCATTCATTCCATAACTTGGAAGGTTGCTGCTCGATTAACACCCGGTGATCCACGCTGTCGACCCTACCAGAGCAGCAACGAGCACGTTGTCTAACTAAAGTCCTTAAATTTTCATGACAAAATACCAAAAAATTAAAAAGTTAGGAGGGGTTTTGACTTTGTCCAAGCACCGTACAATTATCAAATTCAACATAGGTATAAAATATTAACAACCCAACCTAAGCAGTACGCCATCAATTATTTTTTAATCAAAAGCTGTTGTTACTACTTGATCCCTACTTATTGGAAAGCACATTATATAATACTCTTGAAAATAATAAAGCTCTTTTCCCCCATAACGAGCAGGTTTTCTTCATTTTAATGGCAAGAAGAGGGCGAGCGTATAGAATTACATGGAATTACGCTTTAGGATCGCTACCTGCTGAATTACTGACGTGGATTTGGTATAATAGATATCGGATTTATTTTTTGATTATATAAAAATTGGTAACCCATTAGGTAAAAAACAATAAGTAGAGTTTAGGTTATTGTTTTAATTATAGTTTATAGGCCAGGCGGAATACCTGATTGCAAAAAAGAAAATTAAACGAAATTAACAGAATGTGGGAGTATATTAAAAAATGTAAATATTTTGTGTTTTTTATTTTTTTATTAATTGAAGCACATATTTTTTTATTGTACTTAATAAAACCTAACAAAAAAATTAAAAAAATAGGCTCTTGATGGACCATTTTTGATGAAAAAAATCAAAATGATGGTTAAAAATTATCATTTTTTTAAAGTAAGTTTGTAGGTATATAATAACGGCTGGATATTTATTAATGAATTAAATAATAGTCTAAAGAACTAAAAAACACGCTTTTATATGCAACCGAACTAAAAATTAGAAAATAATTTTTCATTACAAAGAGTTTGTCACTTCAGAGTCAAAAGCGTGGGGTGCATTTTACTATTTTTTAATAACTTTTCCCTCATAGATATTTGCAAATAGAATAATTATAACATTTAATATATTAAGCACCCCACGCTTTTATTCTGAAGTGACAAACTCTTTGTAATGAAAAATTATTTTCTAATTTTTAGTTCGGTTGCATATAAAAGCGTGTTTTTTTAGTTTTTTTAAACTATTATTTATTTTTCATTTTTTAGTTCGATATATCAATTAGTTTTTTAAAAATAAATGCTCCAGTTTATTCACTAAAAAATTCCTTCGCCATTTTGTCAAGAGACACAGAGGATCTGTAAAGGAATTTATTTATCCTGTCGGTCATAATCAGGATAACGGGATACTGTTTTTAAATTTTTGCATTGTCATCGGTCCTTGATACGTGTGCAAAGTTTCAAAGAAATTGAATCGCTGGAAGTTGGTAAAAATTAGGCTCAAAGATTCCGTTACATAGATAGATAGATAGATAGATAAATAGATAGATAGATAGTTACAACCCAAGCTAATAAAAGCGTGTTAAAAAAAAGTATATTAAGGGTAATATAAAGACAAAAATTAAAAACCGAAAAAACAGTTTTTTACTTTTTTCGAAAAATTTTGAGGTTAGGGTAAAAATAGTTATTACATAAGTTGTAGGTTTGTTTAATGTCAACAACATTTACATTTAACTTTTTAAAAGGATTTATTGCTATTGCTATTGTTCTCTACTGCTATTTCGCCTGAGCTATTATTGCAGAAACTCTCAATAAAATTGGCCTTTTTTCAAATTAAACATAAAATTGTAGTAAGGATAAGGCCCGATTTATAAATTTAAATTTAAATTTGGTATTAGATTTAGAAGCGATATTTCAAAACACAAATTTAAAGCAAACAAATTTAATTGTAACCTTATTTTTAGTTTTCAAAAACGACCATAAAATTTATTAAAATAAAAATCCTAATATTTAAATGGGGGAAAATATTAAGTAAAATGGAAAGTAACTCGTTTCCATTATTTTCTTTTAGTTATATTTAATTTAGGTTAATTCTAGTACAAATACTAAAACCAATACTAAAATTAAATTCTGAGTTGTAGTCTCGGCCTAAGTCTTTAGAAATATACAGGGTGTCCAGTAACTTAACCGACAAACTTTAAGGGGTGATTTTACAATAAGAAATAAACATAGGTCCTAAACGTAAAAAATAATTTTTAGCACTGTTGTTTATGAGGGGTTAAAGGTAGGTATTTAAAAAATATATATATGGTACCTACTTTTAAAAATTAAACGAAAATTTAAAAACATATTTTTATTTTAGAAAAATGCATGAACGACCGACACTGGTTAAAATTATCAGTTTCTTGTGTGCCAAAAATGTCTTCTCATGCACGTCTTTAATTTTTTTTTAATATCCTGATTGTAATTAAAAAGTATTATAAAAAGCAATAATTTTTCAAAAATTTTACCACTCTATAGTTCAAAAACTAATTAGGGTATACAAATATTGATACAAGTATTTTTTTTATATATTTTTCATTGTCGAATTCTTCTTAAATTTTATTAGTTGAGTAACTAAGGACCCTGCATAAATACCTAAAGTACTTTTTTACTTTTGGTAAAAACTACTTTCTTTTCCTTTCAGTGCCATGGTCTGTATCCTGAGCGTAGGCTGCACTTTCGCACAGATCTGTAGCGCATACCAAACTATTTTTACACCGATATGCGGGACCACTGGATTTACAAGGTTTTCAAACCACAACGTGAGAGGGTGTACTAGGCAGAATACTACACACACAGTGCTTTGCCATTGCCTTCTGTGAGGTGAAGAGCGATAAAAAATATTGATGTATGATACCGAGAATCGAACCCGGGTCTCTGCGATGAGAGGCTGGTACGCTACCAACTCTACCACGCACGCTTGCCACTAAAAACTACTAATGTTGCAATGTGTGGTGAGAAAATACACTCTCCTGTTAAAACTACTGATATTGTTTAAAGCAATAATCTTAACTATACATTGCGAGTTTTTTACAAATAACAACGATTAAGAAAGGGGTTTATTATTACGGTTTAAAAATGCATTTTCTCCAGATAAAAAATATTACGTTTCTAAATCAAAATCGGTTTATAATTAATATTTTGTACGAGTGGTAAATTTTAGGACAAAATATTTAAAAAAAAATAATTTGCTTAGAATAGTTCTAGAGACAAAACATTTTTTACTCCTACTGCAAAATTTAAAATTGGAAATCTCGTTTTTGGACAGATTTACGTATATCTAAATTAATGTCTAAGTTCACTAAGTAGCTTTAATATAAACTTAACCAAAATGGGATACGTTTTGGCTCAATCCGGTAACAAAACACTTTTCGTCCTATCCTAACAACACTCTACAAAATAATTTAATTGCTTTTGTGTGCTTTGTAAATAATAGGTATGTTAGAATTGTAGTAATAAACTAGCATATACAGGGTGTTCGGTTCAAGTTGCCTTATTAAGCTCAGGAATTAATAATACCGGCCTTATTTAAATAGTGCTTGTACCCATAATTTAGAGTTATTGCAAATCATGTTGACAGTACTATAAACCTAAAAAAAGGGTGCTAAAATTTTAGTTGTTTTTCTTTATTGTTTTGTGTTGTAGGGTTGTTTTACAGAATTAAAGAAACAAATTTAAAAAGGCAAGGTTTTAAGTATATTTACTTCTAAAAACTTTGCGATTTTGTGCTCAGCAGCCGTTCGGTTTACACGAATAGTTCTGAATTAGTTAAAATAAGACCAAAATAAGGCACGACCTAAAACCAACATAAATAAAGCCAGGCACTATCCTTATTAAGGAGTCCTTATCCTATCATGCATCTGCGCAAGCTCAGATGTCAAAATAAGGCCAGTATTATTAGTGCTTGGCCTTATTTGACTGTGCAATAATTCTCTATTTATTGTGTTATTATTCCTAACATTGGTGTAAAATAAAGTTAACAAAGGAACACTATTGTTAAAAATACAACTTAGGTACCTATTATGTTCGGGAAAAATGATTATTTTTTTAAAATGTATTTTTTTGTTAATTAATGAGAAATTGAATTACTTTCGAGGCACGATAATATATTTGCACAAACACTTTTTGCCGGTAATATACATTTTTCATATTGGCATTGATGGTGGGAAGCATTGGCAATTGGTGGCAATATTTATGCTAACATCTAATAAGCATTAAAAAGTTAACCCTAAAGAAAATGAGTCAATTGCCAATAAATTGATATGCAGGCGAATTGCCGGCAAGCATACAAAAATGGCGGCATGCCAATCCTGATAAATAAAACATGCCTTTTTGTTGCAGGCAAATAAATATTGGATTTTTGAAGGCAAACCTTCAACGCATATTCTCCAGCTACTTTTCAAACCAAATTATTACCATTGGTATTTTTAACCAGCATCAGAGCAATTTTTTGATCCGTTTCATTTATAATGGCAGCTAAACCAACATTATTTCTGCTGCTTTTTTACATAATTTAAAGAAAATGTGGCCTTTTCATAACATTTTATTAGTAAGGCTAAATCATGCAAAATGAAAATTAAGTCAAACAAAATGGTGATAATGTGATTTTTAATGATGAAGAAAATGAAATGATGGTAAAATTAGGCTAGGTTTAATTTCGGGCCGAAGGTGACAAATGCAACTCTCCTGCTTGAGCCGAAATACAAGATTTGACGATTTTGACATGGTAAAGAAAAGCCGTTTGTGTTTATCGCTTGCCTGCCGTGGTTTTCACGCCGTTGGTTTTCATTTTTAAGCCTTTTTTAAAGAAAGAGTTTTTTAATAGACATAATTAAGTGCATTCATTACCTAATTAGTGTGTGTTGTGTGTGATTAATTGGTGATGGCTAGTCGAGACGGCTGCGAGTTACTCCAGTAGATCAGAAAAGGAGCTGTAAACATTTTAGTTTAAAACCTTTAAGTCTGTAGTTACTTTAAAAAAATTATATGACATTAGGCAGTTCCGCTTTTAAAAGTTTTAAAGACGTGTAAATAAAAAGTATTCTATATATTTAATAGTTTTTTTTTACATTTAACTCCTTTAAAATATTTCTCCCTATGTTTTGACCTGAAAATTGAGTGTAAGTGTCCCTTAAATACTTACTATTTTAAAGTGTTTCTCTTTTGACTACTATTTCTTTTATTTTATTGCATATCTTTTTAATTTCTTATGGTTTATTGTTACTGTATAAAAATTTATATTATGTAATTTTTAATGATAAAGTTTTCCTGCCTTTTTTTCTAATTTTTTTTTATTAGCAAAATTCTAAATATGTTATTTAACCTTTGGGACACATTCAACTTATAAAACTTGCAATACTTATTTAATGATAAATCCATTATCCTAAACGCATTTTTTTCATCATAACTTATTAATGATGGATGCCATCACAGTATCTGCAACACGTGGCCCAATAACGGCCAATTGCCCACTTTCGTGTCCTTTTGTTATCTTTTGCCAATAACTAATTAATGATGCTTTGATGCCATCATCTCTGGGCCTGCATTTTTTGCATAACTCTATTAATGATGGATGCCATCATCCCAAAACGCATTTTTTTCAATTTTGCATAACCTCTGTATTAATGCCGGATGCCATCACATTATCTGCAACACGTGGCCCAACAACGGCCAGTTGCCCACTTTCGCGTCTT
>JACEGR010003215.1:0-56895 GCA_014170235.1 Listronotus bonariensis | reverse complement strand
AAAGCGATTTTCAAAAAATAAGAAAAACCCTATATGAATATACAAGTATGTCCCAAACAAATAGGGTTAAAGAAAACATGACGACCACACCGAAACACAAGAGAGTGTTTTTACTACAAAAAGCTGCGCCACAAAAGTGTA
The DNA here is from genome assembly GCA_014170235.1 of Listronotus bonariensis. Classification (NCBI taxonomy): domain Eukaryota; kingdom Metazoa; phylum Arthropoda; class Insecta; order Coleoptera; family Curculionidae; genus Listronotus; species Listronotus bonariensis. The sequence continues at coordinate 56,754 of JACEGR010003215.1, read as the reverse complement.
CATGTGTGCGAGTACCCTAAGGCATTAGGAAAAATATTTAGTTAATAGAGAATTATTGCAAGTTGCCTTATTAAGCTCAGGAAGTAATAATACCGGCCCTATTTAAATAGTGCATAATTTAGAGTTATTGCAAATCATGTTGACAGTACCATAAACCTAAAAAAGGGTGCTAAAATTTTAGTTGTTTTTCTTTATTGTTTTGTGTTGTAGGGTTGTTTTACACAATTAAAGAAACAAATTTGAAAAGGCAAGGTTTTAAGTATATTATTTACTTCTAAAAACTTTTTGATTTTCTGCTCAGCAGCCGTTCGGTTTACACGAATAGTTCTGAAGTTAAAATAAGACCAAAATAAGGCACGACCTAAAACCAACATAAATAAAGCCAGGCACTATCCTTATTAAGGGAGTCCTTATCCTATCATGCATCTGCGCAAGCTCAGATGTCAAAATAAGGCCGGTATTATTAGTGCTTGGCCTTATTTGACTGTGCAATAATTCTCTATTTATTGTGTTATTATTCCTAACATTGGTGTAAAATAAAAGTTAACAAAGGAACACTATTGTTAAAAATACAACTTAGGTACCTATTATGTTCGGGAAAAATGATTATTTTTTTAAAATGTATTTTTTTGTTAATTAATGAGAAATTGAATTACTTTCGAGGCACGATAATATATTTGCATAACTATAAAAAAATTTCCATGTACTTTTAGTGTTTTAGTAACACCCACTTACTTTCCCAAGCTGTTGCGTTTTTGCTTTTTCTTCTTTCTTCCTTATAATGCAAAACTAACCTAAACGCTACAATAATGTAATGAGAAACTATAAGTTATTCTTGCAAAATCTGCAACTGCTGATCATTAAATAATTAATGCTGCAAAAATATAATGGAAAAGATGGTAGTGGTATGAGACGGCAATAGACGCTTTATTTGTTCTGCGACGTTTCGGTCCTGATTTGGACCTTTTTCAAGCTGAAAGATGTTTTATTTTTATAATAGTATGGAACATCATTGGACAATACAAAACATTGCAGGTACAAAAATAAGATATTCTTAAATGTGTTCAACACTTAAACTTTTTATAAATAAAAGTTACGTCACTAATTAAGATGTTATGAAGTTAAGAAATTTAAAATTGCATTAAAAACGTCAATACAATAAAATATCACATTCAATAAATTATTGAATGTGATATTTTATTGTATTGACGTTTTTAATGCAATTTTAAATTTCTTAACTTCATAACATCTTAATTAGTGACGTAACTTTTATTTATAAAAAGTTTAAGTGTTGGAAACACATTTAAGAATATCTTATTTTTGTACCTGCAATGTTTTGTATTGTCCAATAATTATTCCATACTATTATAAAAATAAAACATCTTTCAGCTTGAAAAAGGTCCAAAATCAGGACCGAAACGTCGCAGAACAAATAAAGCGTCTTTTATTTTGCCGTCCTCATACCCACTACCATCTTTTCCATTACATTTCGGCCAAGGACGATAACTATCATGGATGTACAAAAATATAATTTTTATATAAAAAGCTTTCATAGTTTATCCTTTGTGATCTTTAAATGAGAATAATTTCTCACTGTCGTAATATAATCCGAAAAATTTATATTCCTTTTTCGACAATTAAAAAAATTATATGGTATTAAAATTTAAGGTCTCTTATCATTTTTTTTTGTAATAATTTTAAGTATAACAATTAAGATATTTTTAAAATTTTAAGATACGCCTGACATTTATTAAAGGGCATTTTATGATGTACAAAAAATATTTAAATTTCTAGTAAATATCGTCCGTAAATATAAAAAAATCCACTTCATTTTCCTATTTTTGTAAGATTTAGATTCAGTTAAAAAAGATAGTTTGACCAGTTTTAACATTTTGCCTTTTTTTCCTAAATAAATACGAACCATTTCTCGGCATGGGCATTAAAAAAGAAAAATTTTAATATTTTATATTTCTTACATTTTTAAACTCTAAAAATATCTTATGAATTTTAAAATATTATAGTTTATTACCAGGGAACTTATTTTCAGGGTGTGGATATATTTACTTATTATTTTCATTACGAAAGCTATTTTAGGCATATATCACTAAACAAATACATACAGTGGCGGCAAACTAATTGGAAACGATACTTAAAAACAATTTAATAATTTTTATTCAGAAATGTATATGAGAAATTTCAAATTTTATTTCAATGTTTGTAGATATTTGATTATTTATAAAAATAAAATTTGAAATTTCGTGTATACATTTCTGTATAAATATTATTAAATTATTTTTAAGTATCGTTTCCAATTAGTTTGCCGCTCACTGTATGTAAATTTAACAATAGTAAAAAAATAGATTTAAAATTTAACTACGAGGTTTTATGGTTACGAGGAGTTATCCATTGTTATTAATAAATAAATGGATTTTTACAGTAATGTCGACCATATACTCGTGACACCAAATTGAAATGGTCATACGCAGTAGCAAAGTGGGACAGATGTGTTATCATATTTACATACTGGCATTTTTGTCTAATCTCTACCTGTTAATATTTTGCACGCATTAGACCATATTTTTTCCATTAGTTCGGTTACTCTATGTTTTTGGGAACCTTTTTTATTTGCAACTTCTTAGAAAATGGTATTCTTTATAAAAGTTTGTGCATGGTCCCAAACTGTATTTGTTTGGGACCATGGTAAACTAGTAAGTGCAAAAAATTGCTTGGGAGTAGAGTACCATCACTTTTAAAAATACAAAAAAGTAAATGGTAGAGTTATTTGGAACGGAAAGCTTTGAATAAAAATAAAGTCATGGCCTCCTATTTAGATATTTAATAAAGAAAACGAATTTAACCTGTATGGTACAAATTTTTACTAATCTATTTTTAAATTTCTTGAAAGAAATTAGATTAAAACAAATTTAAATAAAAAACAAATTTGTAAAATTTAACGGGAATTATATTTTTTATCTTACCTCTAACTTTAAGTTTGTGTCAAGGATATAATATGTCCTTGTAACAAATTTGAAGTTGGCGGTTAAATATAAACTAAATTATTTTATTTTTAGATTTTTAAAAGCAATTTAGTTTTAACTGCTTAAAATAAATTTTAAATCAGAATAATAAAAAAACTTATCATACAATATCATAGGGTTAAACCTTTTTTTAAATTTAAAAATCTAAATAAAAGGCCATGACTGTTTGATCGTTATGCAAAGCTTTTATTACCTACTAAACACCTTCTTATATTTTTTGTATTTTCTAAAATATTAGTACTTCGCTCTTAACCATTTTTGTTTTTTTTTTTACCTACTTTGAATATCCTAAAACTTAAATTTTAATAAAACTAACTACTGCTAATACAGTTTTGGACCATGCACCAATTTTTATGAAGACTAACATTTTTCTACAAATTGTAAATAAAAAGTTTTTCATTTGTAGCACGCTTAATAATGGACCGCACTGTATATTTCTTAATCCCAATTTGACCGAGTCATATAGACATTAAATTCAGTTTTAGCGACCCCAAAAACATAAAGTAACCGTAACCCCAGATCACGAATATTTTTGTGTGACTGTGTTATCGTTGTTTTAATTAGTTCTTGTCAGGACAGACAAGACTCCTCTTATAGGAAGTATGTATCATTGTTTTACGGTATGATAATATCACCGTTGATACTGTACTAAAAGAATCAATTAGTCAAATCGGCATCCAATTTAAATTGATAAGTTATGGGAGGCAGGCGAAACGCGTCTGGGTAGGGTCCTGGTGAATGACATGAATGGACACGAAAAGAAAAAGTTTGTCTCCCAACTGTCTTTTTTGTAATCATATATCTTATTTGCCGAATCCCGCTAATACTCGTTTTTTTATCTTTGAACAAACCACAACTTACCATACCACAAATACTAACGTACCGTGGGTGTCTTCAGCGTGGTTAGAGGGAGTTTGTTGACACGGGATTTAAATACTTGAAGATTTGGGGGAAGGAAAGACCTCCGCAGGCAGCAGGTTCCACATTCTAGAAACTCTAGGGATAAAAGAACGAACAAAGTGGAAAGTTCGGGACTTGTCCATTTGGACCGTATAGGGATGCATACGCGCGGCACCACGAGTTTCTCTCTTGGGGATCGTGAGTAAAGGAACTATACTGGACAATTCTTCTGAGCAGAAGCCATGAAAGTACATATAAAAGGCGATAAATCCCCCACAGCCCGACGATGGCCAAGAGAGGGAAGCCTTTCTGTAAGTGAAGGATTTTAAAGAGACGAATAGCTCTTCTTTGAATGGAATTAAGAATGCTTAGGGTTGTGGGGGACGCCATGCCCCAGATATGAGAACAAAATTTCAAGGAAGGTCGGATTTGGGACACATATAAAGTGTATAAATTAGAAGGGAAAACACTTTTTGGCTTGAAAGAGAAATCCAAGCTTTTTTGCTAGCTGCCGTGGCTATAGATACAATGTGTTTATGCCAGTTAAGGTTACTTTTAAATGTGACGCCCACAAGATTGATGGTGTCTTTACTCTGTAAAACTAGGCCGCTCATAAGTAGAGGATGGGTATTTGATGACTGTTTTCGCAACAAGCAACATGGTTGTGTTTTGGATGCATTAAAATGGAAGATATTTTTGGCGCCCCAATCCAATAATAAATTAAGATCCTGCGAAAGAGATATCTGCATCGCTCTGCGTTTGTTTTTCAAATCAGGTTTAGTGATGGGTTTGGGAACTTGAAAACTGGAGTGAAGGGTACTATCGTCGGCGAAACTATGAAAGGAATTAGTCGTGGACGAGAGAAGGTCGTTAATGTGAAGAAGAAACCATGTTGGTGCCAGAACTGAACCCTAAGGCACTCCAGCACTCCAGCATTTACTTGGTGAAAGCTTGAAGAATGGCCGCTCACAATAAACTGATATACGTCAATCAGATAGATAACTAGAGAGCCAAGAACAGAGTTTAGTTGAAAGTTCGATGCCATTTTAACTAAATAATGCTTTTCAGTACGTTAGTCAACGGTAAGAATATATTTTATCGTGGTACAACGATAGTTCTTATAAGAGTCTTTTCGCCATGGACCCAATACAGCCCCTTTTGAGACAGGCGAAATGCGTTAGTGGAAAGGATTCTGATGAATGACATGAAAAGCAGCCACGTCCATGCCGACCAAAATAATGTGTGTGTTTGTTTGAGACAAGAACCTCGATTGTGCAGAAATTTGTGTTTTCAAGTAGTTCTTTTAGTTATAACATAATTAAGTATATTACTTGCTTTATGAGGTAATTGTGCCTATTTTAACAATTATTTTGTGAGACTTGTTTTATATTTTTATAAAAAAGCATAATTTTAAAGGGTTTGCTGACGATTAAATTGTCGATTACGTTTACTATTCATAATGGTAACTCGCGCAATATATGGGTTAGACAGAAAAAGTTTATGCCATTTACGAATTTACACATAAATCTGGAAAATAAGCTTTAAGACGACCGAAAAATTTTAAACACAACAAACAACTTTAAAAAGCGTCAAACAAAAGTAAGGATCTCTAATACGGTTGACTTTTTTATTAAATAGCCTCATTGTGTAGTTTCAACCTATAGGAAGGCTTTTCATCTCTATGATGTGCAAGTTTTTTTACTTGTTAGGGAGTAAGCGAATAGAATAACAGTATATGTAAAATTCGCATCGTTACCTGCTGCAATACTCAAGCTACATATACATATGGGCGACAACAATGCGGACGAGTTGAAAGGAAAATAATAATAATGATGTTTGTTATATTCAGTGTTCAGCTATTGAAAAATAGGCTATTTTTCTAAAATAGGTTATAAAATTATATAAAAAGATTTATGAATATAAGATGGATAAGCAAAAAGTTACCTATTTTAGTCTAACGTATACACAAAAAAGTCTTAATTTAAATTAATTTGCTGCGACTCGAGATCACTGATCTCGATGGATTGCCAATGCTTATTACCTGCGGGAACCAAAGTTACAATTCATGGGCGAAAAAATAAGTTTGTGCACTTCGCCACCAGTCATTTTCCTTCGTCATGGGGGTTTTCGCGCATGCACTAAACGAACTATCGCCCAGAATCACGAGAATGTTTCACAATTATCCCGTTCGAAGCACGTTACTAGTACCGTTATTTGTAATTTTTATCTTTCGTGTTAGTCATTGGACGCTATGGTTGGACGCCATTTATCTATAATAATAATATTATTAAGAGGTAAAGTTTGTAGCTTCGTTTGTTTGTAGGGGTAGAAAGTACTAAATATTGGTGGAGGTTGGAGCGAATCGCACCCTTGGTTTAAGTTTAGAACATAAATAAAAACCTATTTTGCATGTCTGGTTTACTACTTTGGCATTCTTGAATAAATTTTTAAAGAACTTTAGAACTAGTAAAAAATATGGTGGCCTATAATTCGCATGTCCCTGCCAATTAAACTAAAATTGAAAAATACTCATAATAAAAAGCTTTTAAAAAAAAGAAAAAATTGTGACTTGATTACTGATCAAGCGTTTGTTTTTAGTAGTCAAAAATATATTATGAAATTTGGGTGCGATACTTTTACTTTATTTTTTAAAGGAAAATATTAAACGCACGATAGTAAATTGTTATTTCTGTTAACGTGACCCAGGTAATTCGTTTACCTTTTTTCAAGTTAATTTTTTCCTTTTTCACTGTTGAAGTATCGTATCCACGATTTTTTTATATATCACTATCTAATTAATATCCGTAAAAAAGACAAAATTACACAAATATAAATATAACGAATATTTTTTTACATATTTAAATACTTAAATTTTAGGATTTTTAAATTAATCAATGATTTAAAAGAAAAGGTCCGGTACTGGACATGACTTTTTAATGCGCATGTATTAAAATCTCTCAGGTTCCTTTACTGCGCGAGATCGCAAAGATCCGCAAAAGGCACCTAGCCATTGTGTATCTAAAGGTGAGATATCTATGCTCAAGATGCGTTGTAAGTTTTATACATACAACAAAATAATATAATTATTTTTCTTATTTGTAAATGATGTTTTTAAAAACATTTTATTAGCACCGGCATTCAAATGAATTGATTGTATTAACCATTAGCCAAAAACCTTTTAAATATAATAACAATTAATTTTAAAAGGCTGCAGAAAATGACTTGCTCGTAAGTAGCTACCAACAATTTGGTTCAATTAGCATAATATTATAATATTTTCAAAAATATAGGAAACATTAGAAACCAGTTGTGTTTTTAAATAAAGTACTGCACAAAAGATAAAATGAAAGTATTAATTAATGTCTTTTGAAGTATTTAACACAATATCACTTTTTTACAAAAATTAAACCGACTTCAAAAAAATAAATATAACTTAAAAGGTCCTCTAACCTCTTTTTATTGTTTTCACCTTTCACTCTTTTTATAAAAACACACAAAACCTCCTTCCCACGTATTTGAAAAGGTCCTCACTCTTCAATTCTATCATCAGGCTCACCCCTTGGAGCAACCTTGGAGGGGACCCTCAATAACTGCCCATATTTGCCATTAGACATGTATGAAAAACAATTAAATAGAAAGTATGTCGCATCCAAGGGGGAGGCATGCCCCCCCTATGACCGCCCCTGAGTACAGCGTTGCAGCATGAACAACGTACGGCAAAAAGAAAATAATTGATCTACTACCATTCATTATTGCAATCCTGACTGACTTTTTTTTACGGGATCACCGCGGATATGCACTCTTTAAAATAAAAAAGAATTTTTAAAATCGGTCTATAATTAACGGGGAAATCGCATAACATACACACCAAAGTCGGTCTATATAGGGTCGCGACATTCGGCCATATTGCTTTGACGTGTTATGACGTCACATCTCCCATTTTTTGGTCATGTTGTTCAGTGGCGGAGATATACAGTTTATTGTATTAGTAGAACAACCGTTTACACAACAGTTTTTATTTATTATTAAGTTATAAATTCTTTTACTTTAAATAAAAACATTTGGAATTACATCTTTTAACAAATATCACTTCCAAAACAATGCAAAATAAAATGGGCAAATTCTAGACGCCACTGGATTGATCATCAGCTTTGATTTTATCCAGTCTTGCCAACTTTTCTCCATGAAGTGCCCTTCCTTGCGTCACCGACCTCGAACCGCCTAAGCCTAAGTTGAGGATGTGTCGCAACCTTATAAATATAAACTAACCTTGATACACACAAGAAAAAAACAACATACGGGCAAATTGATAACCTCCTTCTTTTTAAAGTCAGTTAAAAATATGGTGTCTTGTGATAACAACAATAGCTTACAATAAGAGCGATTGTAGTGCGGTAAAATATGGACATCCAATAAGGCTAAAAGCATATTTCGAATTTGGTTGTCCGGTAAAATAACAGCTAAGGACAAATGATAAACGATGTGGCATAATCGCTTGTTGAAGAGGGTAAATTTGAAATTAATCCTGCAAGTCTGATATCGCTGCCAGAAGGAATCTGGTTTATTTACGCCCCAGAAGTAGCTCATTAAGTGCGTCCGTCGGACTAAAAATACTAATTGGTGCGATTAAGCATAATTACAAAATTATCTAGACGAATAAAGCTGTTTTGTCAAGAGATGCAGGGAATTACAGAAATCTTGCCGCACTACTGAATAAAATAAAGTTTTTTTGTCATTAATAATTAAAAAAGTCATAAGGTTTTTATTCATAAACTTTCATAAATATTTTTGCGCAAAAAATATTTGCAAATTTTGCCGTCCTATACGGTAAAAGATACAGAGTTAAATTGGGGCGAAGTAATTTTTATGCCTAGCAATATTCCGTTTTAAACATTTAAAAAATTGCAGCAGTCCCGAAATTATCCGGAAAAACGACATTTTGCAAAACGGTTATTATTTTTCATCAATTTATTTAAAGATTTTTGTTAAACAAATGACATATTATCATTTCCATTTCTGCTGTTTTATAAAAAGATTTCATTAAATTTATTGTCCAACGTTTCGTCTTTAAGCGATTATCTTTACCTTTGTTTTTTTAATAGGTGTAAAATTTGCTTTTAAACTTAATAAATTCGTATTTTAATTTTAAATTTAACGACATATCTTTTTTGCATTTACGCGACGTTTCGAAATGAAAATCCATCATTTACTTTTTCTCCATTACAATAATAATAATTTTATCCCAAACTAAGAAGCAAATTGTCCTTTGCAGGTAAGTGTGCATTTATTTTTTAATGACAGGCGACGGTAAAGCTAATAGAGACGCTTAATTTATTTAAATGTTGTTTTTTAATACGTATAGGAAAATAAAACTATGTAAATTACAATAATTCTTGTAGCTTGGTAGTTGGTAGTTAAATAATAATTAAAAAAAAGACTCACCTCCAAATGTAAATTTCCACAAGCGTTTGAAATAAAATCGTAATTTTTAATAGCAAAATGGTGAATGCTGGGTTTTTAGTTCGAAACGTCGCATCAAAATTAATTGTGACATGTCGTTGGATTAAGAATTAAAATACGAGTTCATGAAGTTTAAACCCAAATATTTCGCCCATTTAAAAGAACAAAGTTAATGATGGTCGCTCCAAGACGAAACGTTGGGCTTTAATTTTAATGACATTTTTTTATAGAATAGAAAAAGTGACAATAATAATAAGTCATATATTTTAAAATATTTTGTCAAATAAACTGAGATAAAAAAATTAAAACTGCTAAAATTTCGGTTTTTCCAAAATTTTTGTGCAATTTGTCCTTTTGTAACACCTATCCTGGGACACACTGTATAAGCTTTTGGCGATTTTGTTTTATTTCGTCATATCCTCCTCATCATTCCCTTATAAAATCTTTATCAATTATTATTATTATTATTATTATAAGTAAAATTTAATTCAAAGTAAAAATGTTGCGGACCACTATAATATTTTTATTAAAAACGACATAATATATACTAAAGATTAAGCAAAATAAAATCAAAGTGTTAAAAAAAATACCCACTTAAAAAGCTCAATTCGACGTTTTTTAGAATCAGCAAGTGATGGGAAACGTTTTTTTTACTTGCTATTACTGCACCCCAGCACAATTAGATATTTTGTTAGGTAAAAAGAAAAATCGCTTATTACATTACCAGCAACATTAATAGTTTTTAGTTTAAAATAAGCATGCACTTTAAAAGGTAATACATAAGTTTATCTAATATATTTAAACTATATTTTTATAGAGAATAACACTTTTTAAATTTACACTTAAAAATATTTGATTATAAATACCACCATTTACTTATTTGCACCCCTGTAAGATTATTTGGCCCGGTATATTAGTATTTAAATTCTTTTAAGTTATCATGCTATTTGTCTTTGTTTTGTCAAAGTTTCTTATAATATTTTAAAATATGACTTACTGCATACATAAACCAAGAGCTTTGGTAAAATTCCCGGCTTTTATTTAAATTAAAAACTTTATGATAACTGCAAAAGTTTGCTATGCTAACAATTTTTACTTAATACTAAAAGTTTTAAACATTAAATTTATGTCAATAACTTTAAAAGAAAAAAAATAAAATTAGTATATTAAAACACATGAAGTTTAACCAAATAATAAAGTTAGGATTTCTTTTTGTATTACATTTTTTCCCATGTATCTATTTGAGATAGCAACTTAATTATGGGTCATTAAATGATCTGCAGTTTGTGTCGAAGAGTGTATCAGTATAATATTATATGGTATGTGCTTAGGTTTTAGACCATTTTCCTATAAAATTAAAATACAATTTTATTTAGAAGTTAAAAATTAAAATAAAAGAAATAGAATAAACGAAAACAAACATACAGTCTGGTGAAGAACAATTAAGAAGCTTTGTTATTTCTCAAAATAAGGTGGGTGTACCATGAAAGGCCACTGTAACGAATAAACAGTTTTTCCTAAACGGGAAAAAGTCGTCCATTTTACCTAAAGAGACCTCTTATAGAATAAATAAGAGTATAAAATAAACTCAAAGTCTTGGTCTGGGTCAAATACCATACATATTACAAACGTGACACGTGTTTCGCTCTTTCAAGCATTATCAGACCTACAATAAATAGAGAAAAACCTAATACATTCCATTAAAAAATAAATAAATTTACATTACCTTTAAAACAATAAAACGTTATCTAAACATACAATTTAAAATACTTCACTCTACATTATAAAATACCAACAATAATTGTAATAATTTTATTTGTCGGTTTGACATAGGCTCTCTCGTATTTTATGCATTCCCTACGGGACCCTTTACAATATTACAACATTGTTTTTTAGTGTCGTAAAAATTTAAAAAAATCCTTTTTATAAGTATTCTTAAAACCATTTGCTACAGAATACCCTACTGTTTTTGTCCCCACTAAACAAAAACTTGATTTTGTCGCAAACGCTTTATTTTATCGACATTCAACAAGGGAATTTTTTTAGTGAAGGTTTAAGCTACCCAAAAATACTTTTAATATTTCTTTATTGTGCAGGATGTAAAAATAATTAACATGTTTGTAAAAGGGTTAGTCCGCCCCTGGTGAACTAATAAAGGTAAATCTTTTACAAGAATACGATTTTAAGGAGTCCTTACTTGTATTTATTATATTTAAAAAAATATTTTATTATACCAAGTACTATTAAAAGTATTAAAAAAATATCATATCTCTGTAAGAAGAGGATTTAGGAAAAAATTATAAAAACTTGCCACATTATTTTATGTGTTGTATATAAATCCAAGAGATTGCTCACAAATTCTTGGACACCCTGTGTAAAAGTTAAATGAATAGGAAAATTATTAGTGTTTGGTGCCTATATTTTTAACTAACCAACTGAACAAAGCTAATCTAATATTATACTTTTACTGTGAAGCGATATGATTGTTGATAGAAGTCGGTATTATTTAATAGGTATGCTTTAACAATATATACAAGCCGAACAAGTTCTTATTTTAAAGTAAAATATTTGTATTCGAAGCAAGGTAAAAAATTAACTCTTAAATGCGGTGTTTCTTGTAAATTAGAAATATTTTAATTTAAAATTTTATAAATGTAATTAAACAGGTTAATAAATATTCTTACGTCTAAATTAGCACGTCAACATTTATGATTTGGTTAAATATATGTAATAATATACGACCTGCCTTAATCTTGATATGACATCACATGATGTGACAAAATATTTAATGCTTATGAAAAAGAGTATAGCAGTAAGTCTAAAAGTCCAAGTATATAAAGGGTAAATAAAAAAAATAAGTAAATTAGCGTTAATTATATTATTTATAATATTTTAGATTTAAACTAATTACTTTGTACTTAAAAAAAAAGTTTTAATTATTTTTATTTTCTTTTTTCTTGCTCTTTTATTCATTCATCATTTAGGTTGTTAAAAAAAAGAAACTATGAAACTAAAACCAAATAAAACGCCTACAAATTTTAATCCCACGTTCAAACATATATATAAATTTTCTTTATATATCTAACACATTACTAACTATTGATCACCCAAGCCAAGTGGGAATATGAAAAAATAACGAAGCTTATTTACTTTTACTTTGGGGCTATTCTACCTTATAGGTAGAAATATTTTATATACTTTTCGGGCTTTTAAAGGATCTCTAAAATTTGTTTAAAAAACAAAATACATTTTTTGGTTATTTGTTTTTTAAATATTCTTTGTGTTTTTGGGTACCTTTATGTTAAGGGAAACTTAAAGAAATAGAACAAATTTGATAGCAGAATTTTAATTTTAATTTTTAAAACAAATGGAAAAAATACAGTTTGGCTTTTTGAAAATACAAAATGTTTCAATTTTGTCAATTTGGCCAGGCACTTTTAACTCGTTTGATATTAGAAAAGTAAGCTATATTTTGTCTATTTACTTTCATTTTAAAGTTATAACACAAATTTGTTTTTTTTTAATGAACTCCGTATATTTTAGTAAATAAGTGTCCTTTAAGGCTATAAGAAATACCACATTTAATATATCTATTTTTAATAGTTACGGCAATATGGCTACTATTAGGATTTTTTAACGAAACACCCTATAATATTGTAATGACGTCATAAGATTGATATATATATATATATATATATATATATATATATATATATATATATATATATATATACACCAAATTATTTCAAATAATTTTACGCGATAAAAGGAAAATGTATACGACTTTTTAAATACCTTTTTATTGATTTTTAATTAGGCTTTTTTAATTCAGTATTTGTTTATGTATTTTTCATTTTTTTTTAATTTTTTAAAATATTACTTTTGCGATTCGCAAGCACCCTGTATATCATAGGGCAATTTTTATTATAGCTTTTAGCATCCAAGGCAAGGTAAACATTTTAATAAGAAATAACTTTTTTCTAAATATTAAAAATATACAGGCATAGTTAAATCGATCCGTGGACTCAAAAATAGCATACCTTTATTTGTTGCATATTTAAAACATGAATGTATCTCTAAACTGTATGTAGTTTGATTTTTATTAAATAATTTAAGTTTAAAAGCAAATATTTAATAGCGCTAGCGATATTTTTAAAATTCTATTAGGCTCCGCGTAGAGTCGCTATTACCAATTACATGGCTTTTAGCGTCTTTTAGTGGACTTTTTACCAAGCCTGTTTAAAAATTAGGCAAAATATTTTTTTATTAAAATTTAAACTTAATTAACCACGCCTAGGTCCTAATTTTTCGTGTAGAGATTTTAACTAAAAATATAAAAAGTTGTTTAAAATTAAAAATACCTTTTAAATGTGCAATTTTGTTTTAATGAAAAAATATGTTTTTTATTTATTTTTTTATTTCAGTTTGTACATTATTGCATTGTAAATTATTCTAATTTTAATAACATTAAATTAAAAAACTTTATTTGGAATTGTCCTATGAAATTTTTAATTATAATATGTTGTACTAATTTAAAAACCTAAATTTTCACCATTCTCACAAAAAAAAACCTTTTTTTTCCTAAAAAAAACAAAATTGCATATTTAAAAGATATTTTAAATTTTTAAAATCTTTTTTTTTCAATATTTGATTTTAGTAAAAACGGAGGTACTTTACTCTTAACTAAAAATTACATTTTTGGCCGTACCTTGTAGATGACTAATAAAATATTATATCTAATGGTTGCTTTTAGATTTTGGACCATGCAGAACTTTGTAGGTAAATGTATGCGACTTTTTAAACAGCTTTTTATTGCTTTTTAATTAATTAGGCATTTTTATTATAGTATTTTTTCATATATTTTTTTATTTTTTAAAATATTATTTTTGCGATTTTCAAGCACCCTGTATATCATAGGGCAATTTTTATTATAGCTTTTAACATCTTAGGCAAGGCAAACATTTTAATAAGGAATAATTTTTTTCTCAATATTACAAATATAAAAATATACAGGTATAGTTAAATCGATCCGTGGACTCAAAAATAACATACCTTTTATTTGTTGCATATTTAAAACATTAATGTATCTCTAAACTGTATGTAGTTTGTTTTCTATAAAATAATTTAAGTTTAAAAGCAAATATTTAATAGCGCTTATATATATATATATATATATATATATATATATATATATATATATATATATATATATATATATATATATCGCATACAATATTTTTAAAATTCTATTAAATTTTATGTCAAAATTTAAAGTTATTTTTTTTGTAAATTTTTTACATTATGCAGTAACAGTGTGTCTACGCAAGTTGGCGTTATATGAAAATTATTAATTTTACAAAAAAAAGGTATTCAGTGGTCCAAAACCTAAAATACAATCATCAGGAATTAAATTATGTCAGTCATCTACGAGGTTTGGCCAAAAATGTTATTTTGCTCATACCTTGTAGATGACTAATAAAATATTATATCTAATAGTTGCTTTTAGGTTTTGGACCATGCAGAACTTTTTAAATAAAATAATTTTTTTCGTAAAATTAATAATAAAATAAAATTAGGCATATAATTTTTTTTTTTAATAAAAGCGGTAAAAAGAATGACCCTATAAAATACAGAAAGATTCAAAATTACGAAAATGTTATTTCGGGAAATAAATAAAATCGCTGGAAAAATCGATTATGAATATTTTTAACTATAGCGCGAAAAAAAATAATACTTTTTAATTTTTGTTGAATAAATCGTTACTTTTGGTGTTACTACTTAATAACACTTTAATTTATTTATATGTTGAATATAAAAGTAATAAAAAGTTTTATATATATATTTATATATATATATATATATATATATATATATATATATATATATATATATATATATATATATATATATATATATATATATATATATATATATTACATCATTTTAAAATTCTATTAAGCGCCGCGTAGAGTCGCTATTACCAATTACATGGCTTTTAGCGTCTTTTAGTGGGCTTTTACCAAGCCTGTTTAAAGTTAGGCAAAATATATTTTTTTTATTAAAATTTAAACTTAATAAATCACGCCTAGTTCCTAAGTTTCTGTTTAGCGATTTTGCACTAATATTAACCACATTTTCTAGATCCTATACAGTATATTCCAGGATAGGTGTTACAAGAGAACAAATTGACCAAAAATTTAAGAATTTTTAAACGTCCTTTTGGGAACTAGCCAAAACTGGCGCATATTCCAAAAATACAAAATTAGTTTAAAAAAACTAAAAAACACGCTTTTATATGCAACCGAACTAAAAATTAGAAAATAATTTTTCATTACAAAGAGTTTGTCACTTCAGAGTAAAAGCGTGGGGTGCATTTTACTATTTTTCATAACTTTTCCCTCATAGATATTTGCAAATAGAATAATTATAACATTTAATATATTAAGCACTTACGCTTTTATTCTGAAGTGACAAACTCTTTGTAATGAAAAATTATTTTCCTAATTTTTAGTTCGGTTGCATATAAAAGCGTGTTTTTAGTTTTTAAACTATTATTTATTTTTCATTTTTAGTTCGATATATCAATTAGTTTTTTAAAAATAAATGCTCCAGTTTATTCACTAAAAAATTCCTTCGCCATTTGTCAAGAGACACAGAGGATCTGTAAAAGGAATTTATTTATCCTGGCGGTCCTAATCAGGATAACGGGATACTGTTTTTAAATTATTGCATTGTCATCGGTCCTTGATACGTGTGCAAAGTTTCAAAGAAATTGAATCGCTGGAAGTTGGTAAAAATTAGGCTCAAAGATTCCGTTACATAGATAGATAGATAGATAGATAGATAGATAGTTACAACCCAAGCAAAAATACAAAATTAATTTAATTAAATTTATAAATGACCAGGAGTAAAGTATCTTTATCTTTAAAAATGGGACAAAATTGTATAGTAACTGTTGTAGAAAACTAAATTTTATGTCAAAATTTAAAGTTATAAAAATATTTTTTCAATTTTTTACATTATGCATTAACATTTTTTTAAAGAATTGGCTTAAGGCAACAAATTATTAAAAATATTTAAATTAATATATTTTCTTTTAAATTTTGCTCCTTTTTTCCCATTATTTACGTTGTAACGTGCAATGTAAAATATTGACAATTTTATGTTTTTGAACTCTCATGCTTTAACTTTAAATTTTAACATTAAATCTAATTTTCTACAACATGTATTTATACAATTTTGTTCTATTTATAAAAATAGAAATAGTGAAATCCTGGAAATTTTTCATATTATTAGTTATAACTTGCCCTGTATAATAGCAATTGAAGTAAAATTTTGTATTAATTAGTTTTGGACCATGCGACCACTTTTCCCAAAAATTCTGTTTATAAATTCAAGACATTTTTTGTTCATTTGTCCTCTCTGTAACACCTATCCTGGGACACACTGTATATTATACTACTATATAAAAGGTCCTTTAAAGGGCCTTACTAAAATACTACTTTCATAAAAATATCTATCCTGTATAGTTTTTAAAATAGGACCATATATCAAATGTAGTATTTTTGTAAAGCTCGTTAAAATACCTTTTAATAGTGGTATAATATACAGTGTTCCATTAAAAAAGTAACTTATGTCAATATATTCTGTTAATAAAATTGTTTTGTGTTATCTTTATAACAGAAAAAAAACTTGATTATTTACTGAACAAGTTGGTTTTTGGATAATTTAGGTTACATTAAGTAAAGAAATAAAAAAGTTATAGACATTTAAAATGTGGACAAGTTAGATTTAAAAAAATGACAATAATATTATTTTTCCTTCCATGCTTTACCTTTAAATTTTAACATGAAACTTTATTCTCTACAACATTTACCCATACAATTTTGTTTAATTTTTAAAAAGAAAAGTAGTAAACTCCTGGGCATTTTTTTATATTTATAGTTATAACTCGCCCTGTAGAATACATATTGAAGTAAAAGTTTTTATTTCTTAGTTTTGGATCACGCAAAGAGTTGTCCCAAAATTTTGTTTTAAAATTCAAAAATGCGTAAAGGCAAGTGGCCACTCAGCAGGCGAGCGAAAATTAACATGCAGCCTTTACACTGCGAAAAATCGCTTGCTTGCTTGTTGCACTCGCGCTTTTCAGTTTGGCAGTTTCCTAAGAAATGTGTCTAGCTATAACCTAAATTAAAAAAAAAAAAGAAAAAAAACTATTATTAACAACATATTCTATTAAAATGCACTAAAAACAAAAACAATCACTTTTAGTATCAATATATAACGTCAATAACAATTTATATACTATAACAGCTTGTGCGGGATTTACCATTGCATAGATCAAAAAAATAAATTAAAAATTGTTATTTTGCTCATTTTTTTTTTTTTTTTTTAACAGGTAAATACAAGTTTTTACATCTCGCAACAAATTTTTATATAATTAACAAAAAGCTTTATTTTATTTTTTTGGCGCATTTTAATAAAAGCTTTATTTAGTTTTTACTTTAAATTTATATAAAGTTATACGATATAGGGTCACGGTCTACAGGAAGCACGTTTTCTCTTGTTTTTTTTGTAATGAATTTTTTAGCCAAAAATATCACAGTAACAAAAGCATTTTTAATATAATAAAAGAAAACATTAAGTTAGTAAAAAAATTAAAAAGCTAATAAAATTCCCATTAGCCGAAAAAAATTTGTAGTTAAATTTTAAATACTTTCTACAGTTGTGACCCAAAGGTCATTAATTTAAATAAAGATTCTGACAATCGATTTTCATATTAGGACGCGCGGGTGGTAATTGGAATAAATGTTTTAGCTGTGCTTTCCCCCAAAATAAACCAACTTTGAAACGAATCAGACTAAAAAGAATTATTTTGCCTTTACCGCGATGCCATTTATTTGTGTTAGATTAAAATGTTAAATTTTGTTTTTATAGTATTTATTTACAATGAATTTGGTTAATGGAAATTATGCTATTTTAAATGACTTTTTGCAATTTTCATGTATGTATGTATTTACCTACACAACTTTATTTAACTGTATAAAACATAAAGTTTGCAACGCATAATTTTTTTATTATTATTTAAATATTTAAAAATAGCTCAGGCGGAATAGCAGTATAAAAGGTTACCAAAATTTTGCCTCACGGCAAACTATTGGTATAGTTTTGTTAAGTGCATCATAACTTTGTAAGAAAAACACTTCCGAACCAAAGTAATGCGTTAGTGGATGAAGGAGGAGTGCTTTTTAGGAGTAAAAATGTTTTTTTGCAATTTCTAAGCTAAACAGTAACTCTGTTAAAAAGTTAAATACAAAAGTTGTCGACATTAAAAAAACCTACAACTTATATTATAACCATTTTCCTCGGTATTCCGATCCGCGGTAGTGTGCGGACTCCCATTTAGTTATATGCTTCCGTTCGCTTCCATTTCGTTTCGTTCCGCGATAGTATGACTGCTGTATAAACAATTTTTTTCTTTATAGCTTTAACTACAAATTTTAATGTAAAATTCATTTCTCTACAACATTTACTTATACAGGTTTGTTCTATTTTTGAAAATAAAAGTATTTTGCACTTGGTCATTTTTACCATGCGACCAGTTTTCGCAAAATGCCGATTTAAAATTTAATAATTTTGTTTCATTTGTCCTCTTGTAACCCAATTCTAGGTCACACTGTATACCTGTAATCCAACTTTTACATTTAAAAATGTTTCTTACCTTTTTATTTTTAGACCAAAATTACACAATGTAGGAGTATAATGAAAAATGTCAATATTTTGTGTTTTTTATTTTTTTTTCAATTTTTTCAGTTAAAGTACATATTTTTGTATTAATTAAAAGTTATTTATTGATGAAAAAAATTAAGTTAAAATGGCGGTTAGATTTTCATTTTTTTTCAGTAAGTTTTTATTATAACGGCTAAATATTTATTGATAAAAAGAATACAGTATATTAAGAATGATAAAAAGCATATTTGCTTCAAATTTCAGCTAATTCAGAACTATTTTTGTAAAAGATAAAAACTAAAAACCAGAAAAACAGTTTTTTTACTTTTCTCGAAAATTTTTGAGGCTAGGGTAAAAATGTCTTTTTTAAAGTCGACAACTTTTATTTTAAACTTTCTTTAATAGAATTTACTGTTTGGCTTGAAATTGCAAAAAACATTTTTACCTCTAAAAAGCATCCCCCTCTTCACCCCGTAAGGTTTTTTGGGGCGCTGATTACGAATCTAAAAGAATTTTTAGTGGAACTACTTTCGTTCTCAAGATATTCACCCTCAGAGTTGATAACCAAAACTGACCTGAATTTACTTTAACCCCCCTTCTTTTTGCACTCATTACTTAATTGAAAGCTAAATTGGTACTCAATATTTGATTTTCACCACTGAAAATCTTATTTTTCTATTTATTTAACCCATTTTTTTTCATAAACTTGCAAAGCTTTACTTTAAAAATTTTTAGTAAAACTTGACATTCACAGTTTTTGACAGTGAATATTTACAATTTTGTGGAAAAAATAGGCAAAATTAATAGAAAAATGGGGAGAAAGCTATTTAGGATCTAAGTCTATTTGGGCACAAATTGTCATAGTGAAGTAAAGTATTATGATTATTTTTGATTTAGGTAACTGTTTTATTTAAAAATTAAGAACAAACTTTACGTTATATTTCAAAGAACTAAGTCAGAGTATTCAACTATCTCCGAGAAAGTTCAATATTTAGTTGTTTAACAAAATAAGAGAAAAAGTTGTAGGCTTTTTAAACCTGCATGTCCTAAAAATATACGGGTACTTACACTATATAATATAAACTACTAAAAATTTGTTTTTTTTAATTTTTAGCAGCAGTCTGTATATTTCTTTAAAGAATCGAATATAGCATAAAATTTTGCATATAATACGGTATTTATAACTAATTCGACATTACAACTTAAATTATGGGCAAAAGTATACAAAATTTAAAAGAAAATTTAATATATTTTTAAATTCGCTGCCTTAAGCCAAATATTTTAAAAACTGTTAATGCATAGTATACAGGGGTGTTTGTGGCGCTGATCATAAATCTGAAATATTTTTTGGCGGAAACGTTTCGTTTTAAGATATTCATCATGAAAAGATCAAATTTGAACCAAGCTCATTTTACTATATTTCCCTTTCTTTTAAACACAATTCTTGATTTAAAGGTAAAGTGTCACAAAATATTTGATTTTCACCTTTTAAAATCCAGTTTTTTACGTTTTATATATTATTTTTGCAATAAATTGCGTGGCTTTTCTTTGATAATGCGGCAACCATACATACACATAGGGCTTCATAATACACTGGGATTGAAATGATTCAAAGTATAGCTATGCAATTTAATGCAAAAATAACGTAAAATACGTAAAAAATGGGGTTTTAAACGGTAAAAATCAAATATTGTGTGGCACACAGCTTTAAATCAAGAATTGTGCAAAAAGAAGGGGAAATATTGTAAAAATAGGATTAGTTTAAATTTCAAGTCTGATGATGAATATCTCAAGAACGAAACGTTTCCGCCAAAAAATTCTTTCAGATTAGTGATCAGCGCCCCAAAAACCACCTTCTACGAAATTTTGTCAAAATCGGAGTTGCCGCAGGTTTCTAGAAAATTACCAAAAATTCCAAAAATTTTGGTCTATTTGTCCTCTTGTGACACCTAGGACTGTATACAGTTATGAAACAATTCGTAGTTATATTTTATATACTCTCTATGATTGTGACCCTAATGTCATTAATTTAAATAAAAATTCTTACAATCGATTTTTAGATTAGGATTCGCGGGTGGTAATTGAAATAAATGTTTAAGCTCAGCTTTTCCTAAAATAAACCAAGTTTGAAATGAATCAGACTAAAAAGAATTATTTTGCCCTTACCGCGACGCCATTTTTATTTGTGTTAGATTAAAATTTTAAAGTTTGTTTTTATAGTATTTGTTTACAAGTAATTTAGTTTAAATAAATTATGCCATTTAAAACAACTTTTGGCCATTTTATATTAAAGGTATTTACACAACTTTATAAAACATAAAGTTTGCAACGAATGATTTTTTATTTTTTAATAAATACATTTGTATAGGTACAAATAATAACTTTTGATTTATGTAATTTACAGCATAAATAATAGAGAAATTAATAAAATAATTTTTTTATTAAGACCATCCCCTTATATTTAAACCATTAATTGTGGTTATTTCTGCGCTGTTAAACAAAATAAATAGACAAAGATATTGCACAGAAGTATCAGTTTCAATGTAACCAGTACGTTGACACGTGTTTTGTTACAATATTATAAATTATAAAAAACAACTTATTAATTAATAGGTCTTGGAAGCCAAGAAAATTTCTGTAAATTTTGGCACAAAAATAGTTACTGACTTGCGTTTTTGTTCAAATTGAAAAAAACTTATAAATAAAATATACAGGATGGTTCTGAACCTTGAAAACTGAAAATATTAATACTTGGGATAACCAATGACTAATAATAATAAAAAAAGACTTTGAAAGCTCCTGTTATAGGTGCAAATAGAAAAATGGAAAAAAAATAAAACTAAATAATTTAGGTATTTAGTCCAGACAGATAGATAGACTTCACCAAAAATTTACAACTTATCGGACAAACTTTAGGAAATAATTCTACAATAAAAAATAACAAAAAAATATCATATAAACATGTCTTAAACATTTAAGTAAAGTAAAAGTAAATAAGATGTTAAAAAAATTAAAAATTATGTTTTTTTGTAATAACTTTTATATCAATTGAGATGTTATGAAAAAAATTAAGGGACGCCTCCTATGCATTTAACGACATTTTTTTTGTGTACAATAGAAAAATTAATTGTTGTCAGTTTCGTTTATGGGGATTTTAAGAAAAATATTTTTTTAGTCACAGCATTTTTCTAAAATAAAAATATTTTTTAAAATGTTTATTTAATTTGTATTGCAAATTTGACAAATTTACAATTCATGGTTTGCGCGTAAATAACTAAAAACCATTTTTTGGCATGGTCCAATTACTATTTTTTAAAGAATAAATATCAAACGTAATTTTACTGTAGAATTAAATATTATTGAAATATGCCAAGAAATGGTTTTTATTAATTTACGTGAAAACCGTATATCAAATAAAAAAAGCCAAGAAATTAAATTTGTTTTAAATCTAATAGGAATTTAAATAAATATTTTTATTTTAGAAAAATGAAGTGGCGTACCATTTTTCTTAATAAAAATATTTACCTTAAAATTGTCGTGGACGACACTAGTTTTTTTTCTTGTATGCCAAAAAATGTCTTCTGGTGCATGGAAGGCGTCACCAGAGTTTTTTTTAATATCTAAATTGGTATAAGAGTTATTATAAAAAAGCAAATAGACGCACTTCTTAATAAACTTCCCTCCTACGGTCTTCCAACTAAACTCTGCTCTTGGCTCTCCAGTTATCTTTGTAATCGACGTATATCAGTCATTGTTGATGGCCACTCTTCAAGCTTTCACGAAATTAATGCTGGAGTGCCTCAGGGTTTAGTACTAGCACCAACTTTGTTTCTTCTTCATATCAACGACCTTCTTTCTTCCACAACCAATCCCATTCATAGTTATGCTGACGATAGTACCCTTCACTCCATTTTTTAGGTTCCCAAACCAATCTCTCAACCCGACTTGGAAAGCAAACGCAGGGCGATGCAGATATCTCTTTCACAGGATCTCAATTTGATATTGGATTGGGGCGCCAAAAATCTCGTTCAATTTAATGCATTCAAAACACAATCATGTTCCTTGTCGCGAAAAAAATCATCAAACACTCATCCTTTGCTTAGCGGGGACACATTTAACCTTGTGGGCGTCACATTTGAGAATAACCTTAACTGGCATAAACACATTGTATCTATAGCCACCGCGGCTTCAAAAAGCTTGGATTTCTTCTCCGAGCCAAAAGTATTTTTCTCCTTCCAATTTATACACTTTGTATGTGTCCTAAATTCGACCCTCTCTGGAATATTGTTCTCATGTTTGGGAATGGCATCCCCTACAACCCTCAGCATTCTTGATGCCATTCAAAGAAGGGCTGTTAGTCTTATTAATGATCCTTTACTTACTCAAAGACTTCCTTCTCTTACCCATCGTCGAGCTGTGGGAGATCTATCGCTTTTCTATAGATACTTTTACGGCTTCTGCTCCGACGAATTATCCAGTATAGTCCCTCTTTTTGCAGCTCCCAACAGAGAAACTCGTGGTGCCGCGCGTATGCATCCCTATACAGTTCAATTGGACAGGCCCCGAACTTTCTATTTCGTTCGCTCTTTTATCCCTAGAGTTTCTAGACTGTGGAACCTACTGCCAGCGGAGGTCTTTCCTTCCCCCAAATCTTCAAGTTTTTAAGTCACGTGTTAACAAACTTCCTCTTACCCTGCTTAAGGCACCCACGGTACGTTAGTATTTAAGCTTTCAGCCTTCGTGGATTGTCCAAAGATATAAAAAAAAAAAATTAACATTTCGTAGTTCAAAATTTAAAACGTTTAGGATATATGTTAATATAATTTTTTTTTCTAATTTTTATTGTAGAATTAGCCCTTACAGCTTGCCTAATAGGTTGTGAAACGACCTGTATGCAGTTTGGCACATTACACACTGTTAATTAGAAACTTTTACTGGATCTACTTAAAAATCTGTATGTATGACATTCAGTGTAGGGTAGCATTTTTGTTTAAATTTCTAGCAAGTTAAAAGTTACTTTTAGCCGTCAGTTGAGGAACTTAGTTACATATAATGGAAATCTTCATATTACTACAAAATGAGAAACTTTTAATATAAAGTTTTTAAAGTAAATATCTACTAAAAAATGTTAGAAATTGAATAGCAAAACAAAATCAAATTTTATTTGCGTGATTTTCTTTTGTATGTTGTATTTTTTTACGCACTCTAAAATAATTATTAAAAATATAAAAAAATTAATAAATATCTGGTAAAAAAATGTATTTTACTTAAAAACTTTACAATAAAAAAATGGTGATCTGGGGTTGATGTGGAATGTGCCCTTGATAATAGTATTATGGTCAAACTCACTGAGTACGTATACATCGTTATACAGGATCCAATTTAACGAATCGGATAATACTTATTTTGACAAAAAATTTCAATATACACTTTTCCGATTAAGTAAAAGACTGGATTAAATCCCATAAGTAAAACCTGTTTTTAAACCGATTTAAATTGAGTTCAATGCGATAGTGGGTTCCAGCACGATATTCACGGTTTTGAAAAAGGTTTTAAAACTGACATTTAAGCTAAACAGCTGATAGGGTTAGAAAAGAAATAGTGGAAAATAAAATGCCCTTTAATATATGCTAAAATTTTGTGATGTGTGTGTGTTTCTTTTGTATTTTGCGTAATTAATTTGTCTTTTTTTTAATTAAAATAATTTAAAAAATATACCACAAAAAGTAAGGTTAAAAGTTTATTTTAATTTGTTTTTCCCTTTGTAATTGTATATCCCCTTCTTTGTAAAATTTATGATTTAGAACTGGATTTTATGCATTCGATAAAACTAAAGAAGAAGAGCCACAGTATTAGATTCAATGCGATCCATTCAATCGGATTTGATTGTTACGATATACCCTTACATAATTTTTCCATGTATATTTAGCCTTTAAATTAGACTTTGTTAACTTTTCATCTTTATTAGAAGAGTTATCAGCAGAGTTTACTCGGCTTTTTCTAATATGAAATGAAGTGTTACAGTAAAGAGTCAATTTGACCATAAAATAATAATTATAAATTTACCTTTTAAAATTAAATTCAATGTCACATAATATGCTTCTTCGATTTTAAACCTTTTTTATGGCTCTAATAGTAGGTTTACATCTGACATTTATTGCATGATAATTTATGTCAGACAGAAATTCTGGCTAATGTAAACGGTCAAAAATGTATTTTTTTCTATTTTCGGTTTGGCTTTCCACGTAATGTATTTAGCCATCGTCAAGTGGTTGTGGTCAAAATTATGCTCGATAATTTTTATTGTTTACACTGGCCAGAATTTCTGTCTGACATAAATATTATGCAATAAATGTCAGATGTAAACCTACCATAAGTTTATGAAATATGTATTCGGTTTTATATGCATAAACAAGGTAACTTGGAACAACAAAATGTTTGTATTATAAACGATTTACACTAACTTAATATTGAACTGGGTAAACCCAAAATTATTTCAAGAAATATTGTTACCTAAACAGAGAATATCAATCTTCTACAAATACCTTTTAACTAAAAGTTTATATTTTCTTGCAAACATAAAGTTTATTTTGTTGCCTATTCTTACTGAAAGTTTACTTAAACTTTTATTTTATGTTGAAAACAATACTGCGGCAGATAAACATTAAAGTTTTAAGCTTTAGACTTTGTAAAATATCCTGTATGTCTGTTTATTACATGTATACAGGATGTTTAAAAAAAAGTCGAAAAATTGAGGATCTGATTCTTTGTTGAAAATAAAAGGTAGATTGTTTTATAGACTAGGTCGTCTGAGCACCAATGTATGAAAAATAATCTAATTATCATTTTTTTGCAAAATCATGTGAAGTATAAAATGCTGATTATGACGATCCATAATGCCTGCTCAAATTTTGGTCAAAATTTTTTTAACCGCAATTATTTGAACAGTTAGGATAAATTGTTGGACTTTTTTTTTTGACCAAATATCTTTGCATTTTTTCTGTCTAGATATGGTCTCCATATAAACAGCATCCAGATCGGCCAGGTCTATTCTAAGGTTACCATGACAAACTAACTTAGCCGCGACACCTTAGGGTAAACTTCATCTTTTCCCCTTTAAAAAAATGTAACGTAGGCTACGGTTATTAAAAAAACGCATTTATTGACCTGCAAAAATGTGTCCTATACTTCTGTTGCCACATTTTTAACGTTCTAAATGTAGCAAATTTTAATTGTTAAAATAAATTCTTAATTTCCATGCAGTCAATTTTTTAGGGGTCAATAAAGGCCCTATTTCTAAAAATAACAATAGCTTATATTACATTTTTAATTAAGGAAACGATAAATTATATAAGATATAATATAATAATAGGAATATTAACAAATATACTAGGTGTTCTATTCAAAATACCAAAGTTTTTTTATTAAAAATATTTGTAATGAATTTTTAAAATCCTTAATATCTAAAAAACCTTAAATTTTTGGTATAGAAATCGCTGAAGAAATTTATTTCTTTTTTATTTTGAAAATGTAAAGTCCAATCATACCATAAGTTTTTAACGAGGCTACCAGACGTGAACTGATACCTTGACCGCGCCCTAAAAATGAGGATTGAATTATTATAAAATTATTTTTACCGGAAGCCCTTAAACCTATGTTAAGGGTTGCAGCCTTCTCTGTTATTAAGTAAATTCTTTATATATCCTAAATAAAAATAATTATTTAATATTAAATAATTCATACATAATCAACTACTTTATATCTCTTAAAGTAATCTTAACTTTTATTATATTATTACAAAAGCAGATTTTTTTAAATATACAGGTTGTTTTTAAACCATTGCAAAAATTGTATTAGGTGATTTTCAAAAAAAAATAGAAAAAACTTTATATATAAACATATGTCCGAAACGTCGTAGTTTTTAACTTCTCAGATATTTTTATAAAAGATGCACTCTTGCGCAGGAGTTTTTGGCATATAAGACCAAAAATAATTTTGTGCCAGAATGGAATTAAGAGGTTTAAATATTTTTAAAGAAAAAAAACCGTTAACCATTGAGATATTACAGTACTAAGTAGCGAGAAAGTACCCTTAATTATTTATCCCTAAAACAAAGGCAATAGAATAATTTATGAAAATGAAACTTTTATGGTTTTAAAAACATTTTCGAAGATTTATACAGCGTGTCTTTAGAAGTTTTTTTATGGTATATTTATTTTCTGAGAATACAAACATAAACAAAATAATATATAGCTTTTGTTCAAAATAAGAGATTCAATAAATATTTTTAAATAATTATTTTCTTATAAATAAGTTGTTCCTAAAAATTCAAAATTTTAGGGGTGATTTTCCACCGAAAATAAGAAGAAAACCTTATATAAACATATGTCCCTAAACGTCTTGGTTTTTGAACTACGGGGTGTTAAATTTTTATAAAAATATTATTTTTTTATATTTAAACCCATTCAGATATTTTAAAACATTTTGGGGACACACCTTTTGTATCAGAAGACATTTTTATACATGTAAAAAATAATTTTTACCAGTGTCGTCCATGAGGGTTTAGGGTAAATATTAAAAAAAAATGGGATGTCACTGCATTTTCTAAAATAAAAATATTTTTAAATCCCCGTTTAGTTTGAAACGTTTTTCGATATACGGTTTTCGCGTAAATAAATAGAAACTAGTATTTCTTGGCATGTCCACATTCCTATCTAATTAAAGAATAAATAACGAAGATTAATTTTTATTGTGGAAATTCATATTAGGAATACAAACTGATCATGCCAAAAAATGCTTTCTGTTGATTTACGAGAAAACCGTACATTAAACAAAAATAGCCAAGAGTTCAAATTTGTTTTAAACTAAACGGGAATTTAAAAATATTTTTATTTTAGAAAAATGCAGTGACATCCCATTTTTTTTAAATATTTACCTTAAACCCCTCATGGACGACACTGGTAAAAATTATTTTTTTACATGTATGCCAAAAAATGTCTTCTGATACAAAAGGTGCGTCCCCAAAATGTTTTAAAATATCTGAATGGGTTTAAAAGTTATTATAAAAAATAATATTTTTTATAAAAATTTAACACCCTGTAGTTCAAAACCAAGACGTTTAGGACATATGTTCATTTAAGGTTTTCTTCTTATTTTTCGGTGGAAAATCACCCTCTAAAATTTTTTGAATTTTTTAGGAACAACTTATTTATAAGAAAATAATTTTTTAAAATATTTATTGAACCTCTTTATTTTGAACAAAAGCTATATATTATTTTGTTTATGTTTGTATTCTCAGAAAATAAATATACCATAAAAAAACTTCTAAAGACACGCTGTATATAAAGTCCTTCGAAAATGTTTTTAAAACCATAAAAGTTTCATTTTCATAAAATTTCATTATTCTATTGCCTTTTGTTTTAGGGATAAATAATTAAGGGTAATTTTTCGCTACTTAGTACTGTAATATCTCAATAATGGTTGACGTTGTATCCAAGGTTTGTACAACAAACAACCCTTTACTGTAAAGAAATAAGAATTACCTCTTTAAGTTTTGCACATTTTTTCTGAAGTACCCTGTAATATCAATAATGTACGGTACCAAGTACCACTGCCCTCCTCCATTTATTTTGTAAAAATCATTAGATTACAGCGAGCCTTTTAGTTCAACTTTGCTTTTCTTTTAAAAATCGTCAAATCATTTTCAATAGATTTTTATCGGCAAACTTGAAAAATCTTTATGATCATGTCTTGCCATTGTGTATTTGACATTATTTGTAAAGCACAATAATAAAATGTTTTAAATATTTTCTTTCTCTATAAAAATCAGGCATAAAAATAAAATAATAAACGAGAGCGAAGAAGTTTTAGTCAAAAGGCAGTTCTTTATGCGAACACAGAAAACATAGAGACGTCGAAGAATTTTCGCTGCCTTTTCTTTGTTCTTGCCTGCCGCGCGCTTTAAATGAAAAAGCCCTTGAGTTATTTCAATATGAAAGGAGATGTTTAATTTCTTATATGTAAAATGTCAGCCCCATGGGGCTCTTTAAAACCAGAAACTAAACAAAACATAAAAACTAAAAACTGTCTATGTTTGTAAATAAAATTTTCCCAATTTGTTTTCTTTAAATATATTAGCACTCTCACTATTTTAAAATATTTTAATGTTGTAATCTTTGGATAAAATGAACAATTATCCATTTTACTTTTAGTTAATTCTGGGAACAATTTACCTATGCCTGTCGTTTTTGTATTTAAAAAGGTACCCAGCTCTAAATTTTAGTCCCAAAGAAAAATAATTAGAATTAAAAAAATTTCTTAGGGGGAAAACTTTATAAACTTCTTCTCAATTAAATTTATTAACGTATTAACTCTCTAGAAGTGCTGACAGCAACTTTCAAAATCTTAAATAAAAGAAGGATTTACTTAGTAACACTTAGTTTTAACGGCAAATTAGTTGCCTTTTTAAAAATACTTTACATTTATTTTTTTTGTATTAAGTATCTTCGGAAAAATTCTAAAAAATGTCAGGTAAAATATCAAGAGTTGGACAAAACATATTAATTATAATATAAAAATCATTACAATGGTGATTCCTATTTGTATTCAATATAGCATAAATTTAAAATCAAAATCACATCACAACATTGTACACGGTAGCTTTTTTTTAACACGCTTTTATTAACTTGGGTTGTAACTATCCATCTATCTATCTATCTATGTAACGAATCTTTTAAGCCTAATTTTTACCAACTTCCAGCTATTCGATTTCTTTGAAACTTTGCACACGTATCAAGGACCCATGATAATGCAATAATCTGCAAACAGTATCCCGTTATCCTGGTTAGGATCGCCAGATAAAAAAAAAAATTCCATTATATTATAAAACATCACCTGTGTTGCCATCTTTGGCAACATCCCAAACTTTTCTCAGAACTTAAAAAAAAAAAAACACGCTTTTATTAGCTACCTTTGACAAAATGGCGAAGGAATTTTTTAGTGAATAAACTGGAGCATTTTACATACATACATACATGCATATCAAACTAAAAATGAAAATAAAATAATAGTTTAAAAAACTAAAACACGCTTTTATATGCAACTGAACTAAAAATTAGAAAATAATTCTTTTTCATTAAAAAGATTGTCATTTCAGAGTAAAAAGCGTAAGTGCATTTTACTATTTTTTCATAACTTTTCCCTCATAGATATTGGCAAATATAATAATTATAACATTTTAATATATTGGCACCCCACGCTTTTTACTCTGAAGTGACAATCTTTTTTTTAATGAAAAATTATTTCTTAATTTTTAGTTCGGTTGCATATAAAAGCGTGTTTTTTTAGTTTTTTTAAACTATTATTTATTTTGGTTAGATTGTAGGGTATAGGCTTAATAGTAAGAGATACAAAAAAACTAAGATCCTCTTTTTTTAATGAGTTGTTTAATGGCACAATTAGATCCACGATAACTTGATTGGTTTAGGAGATACAGGGTAATTTTCAAAATTTGTCGATTTTTATTGTCTTATTTCCTAAATATTACTTAAGATAGAAATAAACTTTAAATACAAAAGTTTTATAACTTTTTTTCATGGAATCAAGTGGTGTACCTAATCCATTTTTTAAATAGGACAATCTGTATTCGAGTATTTCAAAATTTATTTTTTTCTTGCGATTGTAACAATATACTACACCTATTAATTTTATTTGTTCTATAGGGCAAAAATAACAAAAAAAATGGCTATGTATTGAATCATTATTTTTTTTAATATTATGTAAAATAAAAACCTTATTTTACAAGAATAAACCCACCACTTGCAACTCAGAACAGAGAAACTCGTGGTGCCGCACGTATGCATCCCTATGCGGTCCAGCTGGACAGGCCCTGAACTTTCCACTTTGTTCATTCTTTTATCTCCAGACTTTTTGGAATGTGAAACCTGCTGCCAGCGGAAGTTTTTTCCCGTGTTAACAAACTTCTTTTACCTTGCTTAAGACTCCCACAGTATGTTGGTATTTAGGCTTTCGGCCTTCGTGGATTGTCGAAAAATAAAAAAATATATTAACCAAAACACTTACAACCGCAAAAAATAGAATAATTTATAATATTAGCTAAACAATTCCATTCTGTTCAATGCATTTTTTGGACTTTTTTCAAATTAAGCATATTTAATTAGTTGGTTAATAATACAAAATTGGTTCAATTTAAATTCTAACCTACCCATCCAGACGTTACTTTAAACTAGTATATTATTAATAAGAACAATAAATTTATGAATCTTTACATGCACGTCATTATTTCGACAACTGTTTAATTAAGCTACATTGCACTATATAAAAATGTTTTTTAAATTTAATTAAATGCAAATTTAAAAAAAAAAATGGTATAAGATAGCTTAATTAAACATCCTGTATAACAATAATATTTGAAAGATCATAGTTCCAAAACCTGAAGCTAATATGCAACTTTTGTTTAAACTTTGTTTATACATACAGCTCTTAAATCATGTAATATTCGACAGCTATACTTCCTTTTTTAAAAGACTGTATGAAAACACTAATCAAAATGTCAAATAACAACTATAGTGTTTATTAACCATATATCTAAACATACTTTTGTAATTTAAAACCTTTTTCGTTATTTTAATCATCAACTGTACAATCTTACCTCTTTTAAACTGGGGTCGTATTACGTACATACGTTGTAGAGCGCCTCTCCATTTAATAACCACCCAGGCGACACAGTGTTCGCACAAGCCTGTTCAACATTACGCGACGACAAAAGGCTATTATGTTCCATTTTATTGAAATTCATTTGCAAGCGACTTATCAGTACACACTGCTTCCCTGGTATAGATGTGTCAGCTCGATATTTATACTGGCTACGAGGAGAATGGATGCTACATTCATTTAGCTCAGCTATTTATGCCTCTATGTTACAATGTTCCATTAACTTGTCACTTGAGATTCTTTAGTGCGAGTTAACGTCAATAGCGTGAGTAGAAATTTTGTGTTTTAACACTTTAAATTAATATACTTTGTTTAAAACGGCAAAGTTAATGGTTTATATTATGACACCTGGTATTTATTATTTAATTTTATTAATATTTTTGCCCCAGGTAAGAAATGATGTTTCAATTTAAACCGCTTGTTTTTAAGTGCTTTATTTTAAAAGATAATAGGGCGCACATTGCAAAGATTTTTACTTATTTCTTAGCTTAGAAGTATTAGGATATTCAAAGAAGAACCAACTGATCTTTGCGTATTATTTAAACAAGTTATTTGGTTAAGGGGGTATTCTGGTCTAGAAAATTGAAAAAATCAATTTTTTTTTGGCATATTTTCAAAGCTTAGACTTTCAAAAATATGCTCTTAAAAGGATTTTTCAAAATTCGAATTATTTTGAGAGATACAGTGGATTTTGTGACGCGGCACTTAAACCGGCCGAGCGGAGTGATCACACAATGAATGGCAGATGTTTTCCAGGAATTCTTTTGTATCCGACTTGAGCTCGTTATATACCCTTTTAAGTTTTTATATATACCTGACTACCAGTACGTACCCAATATACCTGGAACTGTCCACACAAAATATACCTAGAAGTGTCGATCTCTATAGTATAATTTACAAATTATTACTTATATATTTTTCAATCTTTCTCAAACTTCAAACGCGTTTTTCTCAAAACTCCTTTTGTTGAGGTGGTTGACACGATATCTGAAGTTCTATCGGACCGATTCCTTTGAAATTTGGTGAGAATCTTTTTCATACATCTCTTTATCACTTGACCTAAAGATTTTGAAAAATTTTAATTTGAAGTATTTTTAAAAAATTCGTAAAGGTCGAAAAACAGGGGTAAAAAAATTTTTTTTTCAAGTAGACGCCATTTTGTGAATTTTGTTTTTTTTTTCGGCCGAAGGTCAAGATGTAGCGACATCTTTACTAATTAAGAATTTTTTTGTTTGTTCGATTTAGATCACTACAAGGGTTGGAATCATGTCAACCAGGGAGCACTGTTTGACAAGGAACCCCTACTTCACCGACCTGTCACTAATTGAATTTTTGACTTTTTTTTTTAATTTTTTTCACATACTTTAAATATCAATAAATATTATATAAAAAAATGGATAGTAAAAATGTTTTTAATTTTTTTATATCCTAGTTTGAAAATACCCAAAAAGTAGGGCTCTAGACCAGAATACCCCCATTAAAGAGAGTACACAAAAGTTAGAGCACCGAATATTGTAGGAAACTACGGCTCGTCAAAATCGCTAATTTGGGTTTTAGCCCTTAGAAATTGCTTTAGTGCAGCTTGGGTTTTCACAAATTGGTGGTTTTAAGAACACAAAGAACCCTTCTATGTGATAGTTACATAAAATGTTTTACCTTACAAGAAACCACGTAACCACGTTACTTACCTAGAGGATTACCTGAATCTCCTTCTATCGAACATGTGTAAGTCATGCAAAGTCGCAGGTTGTTAAATGTTAAGAATTTTCCCTAAAATCTAGATGCACTTAGATACAGAAGTATTCATTAGATTAATATTCAGAAGTATCAACAAGTATGTAAGAAATCCATTTGCAAGCGACTTATCAGTACACACTACTTCCCTGGTATATATGTGTCAGCTCGATATTTATACTGACTACGAGGAGAATGGATGCTACATTCATTTAGCTCAGCTATTTATGCCTCTATGTTACAATGTTCCATTAACTTGTCACTTGAGATTCTTTAGTGCGAGTCAACGTCAATAGCGTGAGTAGAAATTTTGTGTTTTAACACTTTAAATTAATATACTTTGTTTAAAACGGCAAAGTTAATGGTTTATGTTATGACACCTGGTATTTATTATTTAATTTTATTAATATTTTTGCCCCGGTAAAAATGATGTTTCAATTTAAACCGCTTGTTTTTAAGTGCTTTATTTTAAAAATAATAGGGCGCACATTGCAAAGATTTTTACTTGTTTCTCAGCTTAGAAGTTTTAGGATATTCAAAGAAGAACCAACTGATCTTTGCGTATTATTTAAACAAGTTATTTGGCTACAGAGAGTACACAAAGTTAGAGCACCGAATATTGTAGGAACCTACGGCTCGTCAAAATCGCTAATTTGGATTATTAGCCCTTAGAAATTGCTTTAGTGCAGCTTGGGTTTTCACAAATAAGTGGTTTTAAGAACACAAAAAACCCTTTTATGTGATAGTTACATAAAATGTTTTACCCTAACAAGAAATTATGGGTGTTTTCATTGCCCACATCTTTTATCGCCATTAATGTAACCAATAACAATGGTGTAAGAGACATAGTTTTGTTGGTTTAGAAATAAAATTAGATGATCTTTAATGATGAATTCTTCTTTCTTGGGATATGCAATATGCATGTTAGTTAAGAAATTGTAAAAGGATAAGTCTAGCTCACATGTGGCCAAGTAACGACGTTACTTATCTACAGGATTATCTTATTCTTCTTCTATCGAACATGTGTGAGTCATGCAAAGTCGCAGGTTGTTAAATGTTAAGAATTTTCCTTAAAATCTAGATGCACTTAGATATAGAAGTATTTATTAGATTAATGTTCAGAAGTATCAACAAGTAGTGTAAGAAATTCATTTGCAAGCGATTTATCAGTACACATTGCTTTCCTGGTAGATATGTGTCAGCTCGATATTTATACTGGCTACGAGGAGAATGGATGCTACATTCATTTAGCTCAGCTATTTATGCCTCTATGTTACAATGTTCCATTAACTTGGCACTCGTGATTCTTTAGTACACTTTCAAAACAATGCAAAATGAAATGCGCAAATTCTAGACGCCACTGGATTGATCATCGGCTATGATTTTACAGTCCCAACTTTTCTCCGTGGGGTGCCCTTCCTTGCGTCCCCTGACCCCGAACCGCCTTAAAGTTAAGGATGTGTCGCAACCTATTCCCAGTATAAATATAAACTAACCTTGACCCCCACCTACTTTTTTTGGCGCAAACCGCTACTGTCGCTTCTGTATATTGTTATTTTGAGCATTTGTACTGGAGCGCGCCATCTATCAATAAATAGAAGAAGGTACTGCTAAATTTTTAATAAAGTACTTCTAGCGCCATCTATAAGGTTAAGACTTTTAAAATATCTTAAATATTTAAAGGCTTTTTAAGTAGGATTTTTTGGTAATTGAACGTCCATCTTAGAAATATTCGATATTATAGTCAAAATTAAGATTTTT
Organism: Listronotus bonariensis; assembly: GCA_014170235.1. NCBI lineage: Eukaryota > Metazoa > Arthropoda > Insecta > Coleoptera > Curculionidae > Listronotus > Listronotus bonariensis. Next base: position 21,400 of record JACEGR010003215.1, on the reverse strand, counting down.
TACATATGCTCTTCACTAATAATTGCTATAATTGTTTCTCAGTGCATCTAACTATTAAAAAATCCGCTTAATAAATTCAATCTTAATATAATTTCGATAGTTTAATCATGACTGCTGCAGCAAATTTGCAAATTGTCAAATTCAATTTAAAAATTTTTTTTATGCGTAAAAAATACTGACTAAAACTAACAAAAAAATTAAATAAAAAAATGGTTTAATATGTTAGAGAAAAGTTTTTGGATTAACTTCAGCGAATAACTAACTAACCAGAACTACTTTTTGATTCAATAAAGTAAAGGTTTGGATTGGACGCCATAAGTTAATCCTGTATTTTAAGCGATTTGAATTAGGTTTAAAGCGAGAATGATTTCTATTTGTATGATATTCAAGGTTTAAAAATGATGGTTAAGAAAAACAGCTTATTAGTTTAGAAAAAAATATTAAAAAATAAATAGCACCTTTCTTAATGGCCTGCTATTAGTCTTTCAATAAACATGCCAAAAACTACTGTAGCTGTCAACACTAAACAATTATGACAAGAAAACAATTGGCAATGTAGGTAAAGTGCCCTCTAGCGACACACAATCAATGTAAATTGTTACTAAAATGATGAAGCGCAGACGACTTAGCCTATCTTTCAAATATTAGTCAAATCGGTTTATATTAGTCAAGTCGGTTTTCCTGTAAGCAGGCAATTCAAAACAACAAAAACTGAAAAACTTGACATTTTAAAAAAGAATTATATGAAGCTCTCCCTTATTTCGTCAAGTAGAATCACCCACTTAAGTTCCGTGATCGATTTTGAATCACCCTGTATATCCCTTTCTTTGTGTCAAATTTGAAAAAAAATAAAACTGGATTATCTACATCTAATAAAATATAAGACAAAGAGTACAGTATTAAGCTGCGTCCAGACTTGCAACAATTCGCCAAACATCTGTCCAAACAAACCAACCCCCTTTGATGCAAAAAACCGTCAAGCTCTAAATCACCGGGGAATCATTCTACAAGCCCTTGGAACGACGTAAATTCCGTCCACGTTTGCGCAAGTGGGGCTATGCGAATTGATACAAGTCTGTACGCAGCATTAGGTTCAATGCAATCCATACAATCGGATTTGATTGTTACGATGTACCATCACTAAATGGCACTAAGGTATCAATATTCAAAGGAGCCGAAAATAAATAGCCTACCGGCGGGAAATATGTAAAGTCGCTACTGGGTAACATTAAAATTTATTAATTTTTAAAATAAATTCAATATATTTTCCAGATTTTTTAAATTACGATTCTTTTTATAATAAAATTTAAGACCTGATAATAAATTTTCGTGGCTCCCTTTATGCCTAACTTGGAAGGAAATTATAATATTAAACGTTAGTCATATAATACCGGATCTTAGAATCGTAACTTTTACGGTGACATTACTAAGTTAAATTAAATCAAGTAGAGCAGATTTATTGAAGGGAAAGGTGCACTATGGTTATTAATTTTAAAGTAAAAAAAATATTCGGTAATAGGTATATATACTTTACAATATACCTTTTACCGATTTTAAAATTGAATTTAAAAATTGAACAGGATAATTCAACTTTTATACAGGACCACATTTGAGCCGTTTCACATATAAATATATATATATATATATATTGCGAAGTTCCGCAAGGACTACAAACGACCAACGGATATACTCTCGGAATGATAACTCTACACATTCATCTATCCGTGAAACTCTACGAACCAACATATATATATATATATATATATATATATATATATGTATATATATATATATATATATATATATATATATATATATATATATATATATATATATATATATATATATATAATATATAATAATAATTTAAATTTAATTGTTTAGCACATTTTTTTATAAAGCATTAATACAGTTATAAATTTTGCAAAATCTAGTCTCTTTAAATTATTAAAGATTTACTCACCAACAAAAAAAAATTTTTGATTTGTAAAGTGTCTGCCCACAAGACCATTTTTTGGTGGAATTTATCGTGTTATATATATATATATATATATATATATATATATATATATATATATATATATATAACACGATAAATTCCACCAAAAAAATGGTCTTGTGAGTAGACACTTTACAAATAAAATTTTTTTTTATTGGTGAGTAAGTCTTTAATAATTTAAAGACTAGATTTTTGCAAAATTTATAACTGTATTAATGCTTTATAAAAAAATGTGCTAAACAATTAAATTTAAATACATTTCTAATAGTTTTCCTACAATTTCGCCCCTGTTTAAGCCATCTGTAAAGCTAGGTTTTGTTATTTTTTCTATTATATTTGGCTCCTTACTTAAGATTTCTTACAAAGATTTTTGTAACGCGTGAAAAAAACAAACACAAAATATATTAAAGAAGTTGCTTGTTAAAATTTTTTTGTGTTCTGGGAATATAAATTTAAAGAAAACATTATTTAGCTTTTCTCCACAATTAAGATATTTATTTATTAATTATTATTTTAAGAAACTCTAACTTTTGTATTATTGTATTATTATTTTTTAAAGGGCTTTTTGCTTTTGCAATAATATAATAAAAGAATACTTAAAAAAAATTTATAATGAGTTTTAAAAATAAAATAATTATTATAGGTTAAGAAAACTTACTTAGAGAAGGTTGCCATCCCTAAACATAGGTTCAAGGGCTTCCGTTCGAACTGATACTGATAAAAGATACACTTTTAGGTCTCATAACCAGCTGTTAAAATAAAAATAGTTAATAAGAATGTTTAGCCGTATAATTAAGTTTTTAAAGTTTATTTCTTTTCTGGGATTATACAGGGAGTGACAAGTTTCGACAGGTGTCGTATTTTTTTATGAAAAAAGTTTTTATAATGTCCGAACTTGCTTCCGTTCTCAGTTACATGAAGTTAAAGTTTTCAAAAAAGTCGGTGTCTCCTAAATATCTTAAAAACCTTTTAACTGATTTGAATAAAATTTGGGATACTTATTTAATTAAATAAGGCGCTTGTAAAGTTTTGCTTAGAGTGGTGTTATTGGGTCCAATGGCGTCTCAGTGGGTAACACAACCAATATTATTGCAAAAGTACGCCACTGACTTTTTATGAAGATTTAATATTTTTTTTAAATTTAACTTTTTGGTTCCTTGGATTTTCTTCGTAACTGCCTTTGTTTTTAAAAAATAAAAATTTTAACTTCTTTAATTTTTTAAAATGTGACCCTAACAGCATACAATATCCAAAATTAAAAAATCAACAATTTTGACCTTAGTTAATGGAATTTTTGATAAATGATACAACTGCTTAATTATTTTTAGGCAAATAATTGTTTTATTTTTGCTTTTTATATCATTTTGTTTATGCGTACTTTTTAGAAGAAATTAAAGAAGCTTTAATATATATATTTTTTGAAAACAAAGGCAGATACGAAAAATAACAAGGGACCAAAAAGGTATATTGTTAATAGCATAATCAAAAAAAAAAATTGCAGGCGCCTTATTATATAAATACGTGTCCCAAATTTTATTTAAATCGGTTAAAAGGTTCTTAAGATATTTGGAAGATAAATACTTTTTAAAAAAATTTAACGAGCACCTTGTATCTCAGAATGGAAGCAAGTTCGGACATATGTTTATAAGAACTTTTTTATAAAAAAATATTTTCTATCGACTGTCGAAATTTGTCATCAAAAACCTGGCCCACCCTGTAGACAAAATATTAAGTAAGTTTTTTTAACTTTAAATATTTAATATATAATAAATATTGCATTATTAATTAATTTAATCTTTTAAAGTAATCTTTACTTTTATTATATTATTTTAAGAGCAGCTTAGCCATTTATAATAAATATATATAAGAAATTTGGGTTTTTAAAATATTTATTTATTAAATATCATTATTCTGGAGAGAAACCAAATATTATAAGAAGCAGCTTTTGTATTACTAAGATATAACTGCAAAAAAACATACATTTTGTTATAATCTAGAGAACATCAATAACTTCGGACTTTTGCTACAATTTTTCACCTAAATTGCTCACACAATTTTTTCCGTGTACATATAAAAAATTTCTACCACCTGCTATTAGGATAGCACACTTTATATCTTTTTCTCTTCTTTACCCCTTAAATATCTAAACTGCAAAAGTTTCTGCCAACAAAGATTTTTCTTTTACCTCTTAACCCCTTGCCTGCCTTTTACTTTTCTTAAGGTGCGTTAAAACTTTAATCCTTGATCGATTGCCTCAAGATAAAGAAAAATCCTCGAATCCTGTAAAAATTAAATATTTTAACAAAAAAAAGTTTTAAAAATTTGGTTTCAGGAAGTAGGAATTGAAGTTAACCCAAACGTTTTAAAATACACTTCGGAACAAAATCAACATTTATAATGGAAAAAAGATCCAGCTTTATCTATTTTAAGGCTTTTAAGGAAAGACGTTGATAATTTCCGATTCGGATTGTTAGCTAAGGTTTTCAGTTTTTAAGATTTTTTTACAACGACAACATTTTATTAAAAAATTAAATTAAAATTTTTCTAAAATTAATAAATATAAAGGATGTCTTTAAAAGGTGCGGTAAAGTGCTACTAAAAAATCTTAAAGCTAAAATATGACGATCTAACTTAATTTACCTTAATCCATAAGTGGATTTTGGAGAAACAGGGTGTCAAAAATGTATTTTAGTTTTATAATTAATTTTGTTAATAAGGTGCACTGTAACAAGAATTGGCTTGAGGAAGTTTTGAGAGTTAAAAAATTACAATCGGATTTAAATGTTATTATAAACTTTAGTGGGCGCAACCTGCACTCTTTTCAGTGGCGGCGCGTGCCTTGCAAAAGTGGGGAGGCCCAAAAGAATTAAAAGGTGGAAGCGAGACCAAACCCACCAAAGTACATAAATAATTTACTGACAGATTTAGTATTTATTAAATATAAGCAAATCAACTCCTATTTTATTTTATTAAAATATTTAAAAAACAAAAACAAAACATAGAGATATATACACATACACTGTGTCCCAGGACGCCTATCCTGGGACAACACAAGAATAGAAATGGATCGAAAATTTTAAAATTTTTAAACATTCTTTTGGGAACACTGGTCGCATGGTCCAAAACTAATAAATAGAAAATTTTATTGCGATTAGTAATATACAGGGCGAACAAACATGACAAATGACTAAAAGTAAAGTACCTTATTTTTAAAAATATGACAAAATTGTATAAGTAAATGTTGTAGAGAGTTAAATTTTATGTCAAAATTTAAAGTAAAAAGACTAAAGTAAAAAAAATTGACAATTTTTTACATTATTTTAACAGTTTTTAATATACTTGGCTTAAGGCAGCGAATTTTACAAAAATATTTAAAATATCTAATTTTTATATTAAATTTTGCTCCCTCCTGTACATTTTTTAAGTTGTAATGCGTAATGTAAAAAATTGACAATTAAATTTTTTTACTCTCATGCTTTAACTTTAAATTTTAACATAAAATTCAATTCTTTACAGCATTTTTTTATACCATTTTGTTCTATTTTAAAAATAATAGTAGTAAACTGCCAGGCATGTTTTATATTTTTAGTTTTAACTCGCCTTGTATATTTTTGCCAATCGAAAATGCTATTATATATTTTCATCTATTTAACACATATTTTTATTATTAGCTGAATACCAAAATAAATTATTCTTATTTCTAATAATATTTTGCGCTGGTAATACAATATTATAGTTAATGTCCAACAAAGTGGGGGGCCCGGGCCGCCCTTACCCCCCACCGACGCACCGCCGCTGGCTCCCTTGTTTATATTAAGACCCTGTATGGCCAAGTCTAGAATATAAAAAAATCAAATAAACCTATGCCCCAGTCACTTTTAAGATACGTGCTGGGGGTCAAGTTATAAATTTACACCCCCTTAACTTTTTATTTTTTATCGTACAAAATAAATAATTATACGCCTTATCAGATATCGATCTTGGGTTAACCCGATCCATGAAAACCGTTCAAAACAGGATCGGCCAGTCTCTATTCGTGTTCATAAATTGATAGGATCCTTAACTCAGGTTGGATCCTGCTGACCCAGGTTAAAGCCAGGGTTAGAAGGGTTAAACAGAAGTGTCAAAAACAGCTGTTTTGTTTTTTGGGTCTTAAAGATTTATCTCGTGTTTATTACAAGTGAAAAAGTATAAAAAACAATTATTTTATGTTTATAATGTAAATATAATTGCACGACCAAAACAAAGCAAAAGGGTTATGTTTTGTTTTGACACGAAGCCGATGACTAAATTTCAAATGTATTATACGTGTTCAGAAAAACACAAAAACCCAGTGAAACTTAAAAACAGCTGAATGGATCTATCCAACCCAAAAATGCCTTATATCCTTTTGTTGGGTTAATTCTGTAGTTTCTGAACCAACAATTAGATTTTTATATTTCCTAAAATATACAGGGTAGGACAAAAGAATACTTTTTTTTAAATGGGACACCCTGTATATTATATTACGAATAAAGAGATATTTTAAAGAGCTTAAACTTCTACTTACTATTTAATATATCTATCTTCGTATTAGAACCTCATAAAAAGTCAGTGGCGAACTTTTTTTCGCAGTATTATTAGCATTGGTGCCCACTAAGCGCCACTGGACCCAATAACACAAATTCTAGAGAAAGCTTTACAAACGCCTTATTAAATTAAATAAGGGTCCCAAATATCATTCAAATCGGTTAGAAGATTCCTAAGATATTTAGAAGACTAAAACTTTTTTAGAAGCCCTGTATATTATATTAATAATAAAAAAATATAAAAATTTTAGAAAGATACATTTGATTTATTTTTTTATTATTTCCGGAATTATGGTCAAATCTAAAAAATTAGTGTAAATTTCAATTATGTATAGTTAAGACCCATATTTATTTCATTCTGAAAGCGATGCCGCCAAGTACACAAAAATGATAAAGCAAATAAACCCTTTTGTGAACAATGATTTATTGTAGCAAAAATATTCAACCCGACGACTACGCCACGCGTTACAGGTTTTATGGTACGCCAGAGACGAAATAAGAGGATGTTTTTTAAGCCTACGTGATACGTGTTTTCGCAATATTTTTATTTATTTAACTAAAAAATATGTAATCAGGCTCTGTAAGAGGCTACGCTCTTCGAAAAGGTTTGTTTACTTTTTTATTTTTAAATTTTTAATCTTAATTTTTAAAAGAATAAATATCCTGATGTTCCTTGTGTGGTCCAGAAACTTGCAATTTAGCGAATTTTATTTATTTCTTCTAGAAAACTAAGCAACCCACGTAAAATATTAAAAACAAAAAGTTGAATTTTTAGTTTCATCTGGAAAAAATATTAGTTGCAAGAGAAGTTAGTGGCTTACACATTTTTGTCAATAATATAAGCTGGTCTGGTTTTACTAATTAAAATTAGTTCAGGGATAAATTACCTTTTATTTCAACAAATAAAACAGCCATTTTTTTTAATCGGATAAGGCATATTTAAGATATTATTAAAAAGCGATTTTTTTAAGTTTAACATCGTGTATCTTAGACACAAAGCATTGCCGGACCTATGTTTATATAAACTTTTTTTCATAAAATTGGTTCAATATTAGGCCCCTAATTTTTTTACCTCAATTAGGAATCATCCTGTATAATAATCAATTATTATCCACTTATTTAGGCCTAGTTTTGTTTAACCAACATACTTAGGAATAAACTCTTTTTAAATTCAAATTAGACAGTATGTAAATAATATAGTGTAATAAAACCGTCTGGAATCCCAGCCAAATAATTACAAAGCATGACCAAGCTTCAATATATGAAACACAAACACCCAGCAAACTAATTTAGTAACGCTATGTAAATGCCAAATATCTTCCTTGCAATGTAAAAATAATAAATTACGCACATTAAAACAAGCATGTTTTTTAATATCACCTATACCGATTTTAGTTTATCATTTAATTAAGCGTTTTGTTTTCATCAGTTTTATTTTAAGTAAAGGTATTTAAAAACTGTCACGTGTTTTTGTATTACATAGCGCACAAAATAAAAAAGGGTATGTGCTGGGTATCGGAGAAAGATTTTCTGACATATTTTTACCGCTGAACATGAATCTAAAGTTAGTAACTAGAAGTCAAACTGCAAAAATCCGAATTGGGAAGCCAAGGAGCACTAGCATATTTTTTTATTGAAAGATGGGTTATGTAGCACCTTATTTTAATGGTCCATTGATAATCTATTTACCGTCACTTGTTTTTAAAAATCAGACGAGCCGTTCCAGACTTACAATCATTTGAAATTTGGCTTAAATACTATATAAACATGTGCGGTTTTAATGGTATTGGCTTGTAAATCTGGAACAGCTGAGCTGATTTTGGAAAAAAAGAGGCGTTAAATAATGTATTAAAGGACCTTTAAAGGGCCTTTAAAATAAGGTAATACATAAACCCCTTTGAATTAAAAAAAATACGAGTACTCCTTGGCCCCGCAATTCGGTTTTTTTGCCGTTTTGACTTCAGATTCGTATTCAGCAGCAAAAAATATGTCAGAAAATCTTTATCCGACACCAGCACATATCGACTTTTATTTTGTGGGCTTCTGATATTAATATGCTTTTTGCAATTTTTAAACTAATTGTTGATTTGTTTATAGTGGTTTTGAAATAAATTTAGAAAGACACTATGGTAAATGGTAAGCTCGGCTGGCGCGTTGTTACTGTATTCTATAGTTAATTTAAATGTAAAAAATCCTTTAAGGAATTAGGTGTAAACAAAATTAAAAAAAAGGTTTTCCTTTTTTGCATTTTCCTAAAGTATAATATTTTAGAAACATTCTTAATAAATTTGAAATAAATCTCGACTAATACTTTTCGAGTTATTTAACAATTAAAGGTCTCAGGCGCTCTGGAGCGTTTAAAAACAGGTAGTTAGCAGCAGCTGCAAGCGACCGGTTCTTGGGTTCTATTAGGCTCCATCTATTTTGCAGGCCAAAATGTGAAATTGAGATCAGCCTTTGAATTGTCATAAATAGTCACTAAATGTGACGAATTTGTCATTCATACACCAACTTGTACAGTGTGTTTAAAATATCAAGGACATCGAAAATTTTTAGCGCCTCAAATTAATCATACATGGCTCAATCAAAAGGATGCAATTGGTCACAAAATGGTGTACCATATGGAACTATCTATTGGGACCATGAGACCGGTGGACCATCAACAACTAACTTTGCATTAAAAACCAACTTAACTTATTGAACTAATTAAATTTAGTACGGGCATATCCCTAGGGATAGCCCGTACGGGGCTTAACTCAAACTTTAACTCTTTACTTGACTTTACTAACTCTTTCTTATCTAATAAACAATCAATCAATCAATCAATCAATCAATCAATGCCCGTCTTAAAATTTTGTTCTCTTTAAATAATAAATTTTTTAGTATTTGTTTTACATTTCTAGGTAACTCGCTTGTTTAATGTTTTTGTTTTATTATAAGAGTAACCTAGAAAATTGTTTGATTTCTACTTTTTAAACCTTGACAATTCACGTATTGTTTTATGTACCAAATTTCCCAATGTTAAAGTAACCCAATTAAAATTTAAATTTCCCAAAAATGTATATTTTTAAAATCCCCAAAATGTATACTTTTTTATACTAGGTGTTCACATATGCCCCTTCCCTGAAAGCGTTGGACCCACAACGCTATTAGAAATCAGACAAATTTACTTTAAACCTTTAAAAAAATTAGCAATATTATCGAAAAACGATAGTTCCATATAGCTTACAAATATTTAAAAATCTAACATTATGTTACTTATTATATAAATTATATTTATCGTAAATAATCTTAACGTTTTATTAAATTTTTTGTTTATTTTTAGACAAAAATGACCTAATTATTGTTACTCATAAATTGTAATTTTTTTATTAATCTTTAAGTTTACTACATTTATGTACTATACAAACGCTAAATAAGCAAAAAAAAGTTTGTGTTATTTAAAACTGATCAGTTCCGTAACAATAAAAGTGAACTTGGCCTTGTCTCGTCAGCAAAACGTTGAACCATTAAAAAGTAATTCAATGACTTATTTAATATACCAGTGGGAAAGAAAATAATTAATTAGGTGATTTTTTTCTATTTTATCTTTTGCTCTTTTTTAAATTTATTGGATAGTTTAAAAACAAAAAAATATCTCTTACATAAAAAGAAAATCAATTTTTTTATATATTTATACTTAAAAATTAACCTAATATTCCACATTCTTCTTATACTAGCCTTTATAAAAAAATTGCGTCCACCTTGCCTGCCTGTCCATGTCTTTGATGGTGCGTTCCATTGGCCATTTGTCCCGTACTTCTCCACGTACCATTGTCTGCCTTTCATTCCCATTTTCTTCTTCCACATCAGGTTACTGCAACTTCATGCCAATTTCCCCATATCCTGAGCTTTCTCTCAGGGCCGCTTAACTGTCTTGTACCCCCACAATTCAAGACCATACTTCAGAGCTCTTCCTCCATACTAGAGCTGCGGCTTCCAGTGCTAATGCAGCCTCATGCTGCTTTACGAACTCCGTCTTCACTGACGTACCATACAACTTCGACACAAATAAATATATTTCCATATTCTTCTTTATCACCTCTGGCTAACACCATTTAGCCATATTTGAAAACTGAAGATATAATCTTATCTTCCTTTTCTTTGTAGCTACGCTGCTACCTCCTTGCAGCTACGCTACGCAACATGTTCCCTTTCTCCCCATCTTCTAGATCCTTTTCCGCACACATTTTCTTCTCCGGGGAACGGGACGCACTTTACCATCTATAATGGTATTTTCTTCCAAAAATAAGCTGAGGGGTGTAGGAAGGGCGTACCACCATAAGCGACTTTATCCTATCAAGCCATCTGGGGCGGCACTGGAACCGGGGCAGGCAACAGCTTGCCTTGGCTCAGACGTTTTCACTGAGGTCGCTGTGGACGTGGGGCGCGCCTCCACCATATGTGAACGTTGACAATTTTGAAATTCATATACCATACTAAGGGATTCGCTTTACGTCACTTGGGCAAGATCTACCGTAATGGAACTATCTTCTTGGGACCATGAGACCCAGGTTGGACCATCAACACTAACTTTGCATTAAAAATATACCAACGTAACTTTATTGAACTAACTTAAATTTAGTTTTGACGGGCATATCCCTGAGGTGATAGCTCCGTACGGCTGAGACGCAAACTTTGGCTCTTTACTCGCCTACTTCACTAACTGCGTCTTATCTGATAAACAATCAATCAATCAATCAATCAATCCCCGTCTTAAAATTTTGTTCTCTTTAAATATTAAATTTTCAGTATTTGCTCTTTGCATTTCTAACTTAGGCAACTCTAAGCTTGCTTAATGTTTCCTTGTTGTTATTATTATAAGAGTAACTCTAGAAAATTGTTTGATTTCTACTTTGAACCTTGACACTTCACGTATTGTTTTATGTACCAAATTTCCCAATGTTAAAGTGACCTAATTATATATTTAAATTTCCAAAAAAATGTATATTTTTAAAATCCCCAAAATGTATGCTTTTTTTTATACGCGGCATAAAATTAAATGTTTTAGACTTAAAAACAAATTTTAAAAAGCTAGTAACAATTAGGATATTAGTCATAGGTATTATTTAACAGTAAATTAATATTATATTTTGTTTACAAAATTACTCAGAACTTTTAAAAAAAACATTGTAGCCTATTTATAACTATTATTTTTAAATAAATGGTAAGTATATTTGTGTGTTGCCGTTTTTTTTCAGTAAAATTCTAGGTATGCAGCAAATATTTATTTTCAAATAACAATACTTGTTATATCCATGCAGCATTTTTTTAAATAATTAATAAATCCATTTTTTCTTTATTAATTTTACCATGTGTTACATTTTTTCAAAAGAGAAAAATTAAATTTTAGGAATATATATAGATAAATTTACATTACCATTTAAAATAACAAATTTGCCCTATATAGGAAAAGTGACCATTTGGTTTATGTGCTAACGAAATGGCTCAACAAAACGACAAGGATGTATATACAGGGTGATACAGAATGTTGTTAGGAAATTTTGAAAGCGGATACTTTTTTTTTTAAATATGAGAAAGAGTACATATAAACATGGATCCTTAAATTTCTCGTACTCAAGATAAGGGTTCATAAACTTGATTTTTTAAATATCTTAAATATCCTTTTTCTTATTTTGTCTTAATTTGGCAATGTAATTTATGGCATTAATGGGGTAATTTATCACTAATTTAATAACATTTAATAAGTTTAGTGGCGTTGCGAGCGGCAACTTAAGGAATATGTGTAACAAAAAAATTAGGTAAGCGCACGTGACTGTAATATGTACATTTTTTTCGTATCGTAATTTTAGTTTAGGAGAATTTTTTTGTTAAATATATATTTTTAGACCATAAAACACCATTCTGAAAATATTATTTTAAAAATAAGTTTTAATTTTTTATTACGAATTATGTAACAACAACAATAAATACCTGTTTGAATAATGCTTATATAATTTTTTCAAATGCGTGTTTTTAATTTTGTTTTTAACAAGTTTAAAACCCTGTATTTTCAGAACAAAATATTTGCAGGCAAAGAATCTGCCCTTGAATTTTTCTTACAACATTCTGTAGAATCCTGTGTATGTATCAATAAAAATAAAACATTAAAAATCTAACGCTTCTGAAAGTATTCGGGATAAAAATATGTCAAAATATAAACGGACACCCTTATTTGGTTCCTCTATAGAACCAAGTGTTTTGTTATATTTTTACTTTGTAAAATTAAAGCAAGTGCAAAATGTATCGAGGCTGAAGGCCACCAAAGGACCAATGTGCCGGATCACACTTAGCCGTGTTCTGCGCAACCGTAGACATGCGGATCCCACTCAGTTGGTAGAGGTGAGATATTCATCATCAAGTTCAAATTTGAACTAAGCTTATTTTCACTATATTCCCCCTTCTTTTAAACACAATTCTTAATTTAAAGCTAAAGTGTCACAAAATGTTTGATTTTCACCTCTTAAAACCCCGTTTTTACGTATTTTACATTATTTTTGCATTAAATTGCATAGCTATACTTTTGAATCATTTCAATCCCAGTGTGCCATGAAGCTCTATGTGTATGTATGGTTGCCGCATTATCAAAGATCCTCACGCAATTTATTGCAAAAATAATGTAAAAACGTAGAAAAACGGGGTTTTAAAAGGTGAAAATCAAATATTGTGCGACACTTTAGCTTTAAATCAAGAATTGTCTGCAAAAGAAGGAGGAATATAGTGAAAATAAGCTTAGTTCAAATACCAACTTTGATGATGGATATCTCGAGAACGAAACGTTTCCGCCAAATAATTCTTTCAGATTCGTGATCAGCGCGCCCCAAAACCCCCGTATACCAAATTTCGTCAAAATCGGAGTTGCCGCCGGTTTCCTAGAAAATTACCCAATATTGTAGCTGATTTTCCGGAAAAATAGCAAAAAAAAGGTCCTCGCCTTGTTTTCTTTCAATTCTACGTCCTAAATTAAATTATATTGAAAAAATCATCCACAAAATTATTTATTAAGTCCCGTTTGTATTTTGCCGCCCCTAAACTACGTCTGCCGCCCCGCTTCAGCCTTCTCAGCCTTTTGGTAAATGCGCCACTTAATTTAAAAAAAACGTATTAGATTTTGATCAGTACGTACTAGACCACTAGATTCTATTAAAAAGTACTAGATCTAGTACAAAAAAACCCACTACGTTCCGTCTGGCTGACATCACCCAGACGTAAAACGACAGGGCGCACAATAAGCTTAACGGCTTCAGTGCATTGGTTATCCCAGCTCTATTCTAAGGCCTTCTTTTTGATAATAAATAATCCAATTAAAATGCATACACCACTTTTTTTTAAATATTTTAATTTGATGTTAATATGTGATAAGCATGCATAAAGCAGATCCACTTTTCCAAATAAATTTGGTTAGAATCGTCATAAAGTACAATAATATTGACTGCATCTTATATTAAAATCTCTTTTGGAGGAATTTATATTTGTCATAAAACTCGTTTACAACCTTATATTAAAAGATGAAAAATATTATGTAATGAAATTTAAAATGGTATATTAAATGCGGAAGGTATTTAATAAAATTCCTAAAATAAATGATTTAGAAAAGATATTTTTATATTTTCGTGTAAACGGAACAATAGTTCTTATAAAAAAGTACCTAATAAAGAAAATAGCTTACTTATAATAAAAAGCTTTATAAAGACCTTTTGTCGTACAAACACGTTTAATGAATTATTTGATCTATAATGAAAAGTCCTATAACCAGTGGCGGCGAGTAAAATATACTAAAGCTACATCAGGGCCGTGCCTAGGCGGGTGTTGCAAGTGGTGCAAGGCAACAGGGCGCAATGTTTCAGAGGCGGAAAATTGTGAAATAAAGGGCGGAAATTTACGAAATGAAAGGCGGTACATAGGAATGAAGTGTGATGTGAAAGTGCGGAACCTTTTTTTTGCTCTTCAAAAATTTTTATACCTCTATCTGCATTTTGTCGTAAGGGCGGCAAAAACATTTTTCCAACACGGTGCAAACCACCCTAGGAACGGCCCTGTAAAACATATAGTGTGTGTGTGGATGGACTTAACTTTATCTGTGTTTTTTTCTTTTGAAACCCCTGTATAGAGGGTATATGGGTTTTAATAACTTTAATATTGATTTAATTATTTCGGAATAAAAGAAATCACATCCAAAAAATTAAAATAAATAATCGAAAATATAGTGCAAGGTTTTTTGTCACTAAGCAATAACAGAGTCTAGGTCATATTATTTTATTCAGGGTCAACAACGTGCTAAGTCACCAAAATACTAAGTTCAACTTGGTATATATACAGAAATTGTCCTAATAATGAAGAGAGAAAGAAGTTATAAAAGTATTAGAGGTAAGGTAGTAAAAGTGAAGTCAAGTATAAAGTTAAAGTTTTACTTAAGCCTCGTACGGGCTACCCCTAGTGGGGGTATGCCCGTACTAAATTTAGTTGGTCAAATAGTTCCTTATAATGAAAGAAAAAGATAGTTTTATTGTCCACCGGTGTCATGGTCCCAAGAAGATAGTTCCATATGGTCGATTTGTTCAAGTGTCGTAAAATGGTCCCTATGCAATTCCAAAATTCACGTCACCATATGTACAAGTCCGACAATATTTTGACCCTTTTGACCGCGAATAACTTTAGAAGAAATAAACATACCAAAATACGGTTTTTGCAGAAAACCAAAGAGTTTTTTAAAGTTATTTATTATCTTCTAGTCATTTGGTTGTGACATTTCGATTACACAAAAAATAAAGTAGCCGTTTTCCGATACAGGGCAACTCTGTTATTTTTAATGAAACACCATGTATATTTTTTTACCATCCTAAGATTTATTACTTTTTCTTTAAAAAAATTAAACATAAGTTATAGTGATTATAAAAAATAAGGTAATTATATTCTTTAAATAACTGACTGCATAACAATTAATAGCTATTTTTGTACCAAGGGCTGTTAAATAGCACTTTTATGCCCGCAGCTGAAAGTTGTGGGCGTAAAAGTACTTTACGCCAGAGGTGCAAACAATATTTTTTGTACGACTGAAATTAATATTCAAGCATTTTCTGTAGTTAGAACAAAATTTCTTAGCCCTTAATGTTTTAAATTGTAATCAGCATGCTTTTAACATATGTTTAATGAAATAAATTGTTGTTTTACCAAAAAAAAAAAAAATGGGGTATTTATTTTTTTTATTGTTTTATAAATTTATAAATGCGGGCGTTTTTAATACTTTTTGCCCTAGGGCGTAAAAGTGCTATTTTACGCCCTCATTTATAAATGCGGGCGTTTTCTTACTTTTTTCTTTAGGGCGGAAAAGTGCAATTTAACCCCTTTAAATGCCGGAAAAATTGTATTTTACGCCCGGTCGTACAAAAATTATATTTGACAATAAACATTTGCTACATACAACTTAACAGAAAAAAAACAGCAACAAAGCCTTAGGATATTTACAATATTACCAAAAGTTTATAAAAAGTACACAGAAAAAAATGAAAAGGTGTGCTATAAGAGTGAAGCGCAAAATTGTGTTAAATATGTTTATTATTGACCCTCTAAGTATTATATATGTCATTAATTTTCTGTTATGAAAATCAACGAGTCCTAAAGTTTTGTAAGTGAATGTTAGTAGCTAACCATAGTTACCAAATATGAATCTTGACTACATTATAGTAGTATTAAAAACGGCAACATGAAGTTCTGCTACAAAAGTATTAAATACTACTGTACATTACCTGCTACAAAAATAAAGCGAGTTTTACTACAACATGTACCTGGGGCCTATAGTGCTACACATTGTAACTGTGTAGGTTACAATTGCATAATTATTTACCAGATTTTTTCCGTGTAATCTAGCTTTACAATAACTATTATTTTGTAAATAACGTATAGCTTTATTGCCGTATTTTTTCTGTCCCTTGTATGTAGCAAATTTTTATTGTCAAGTAATGCTTTTTCATTTTTATACAAATTATAAATAAAAAGCGGGGTGGTGGCTAGGTTTGGGACTTATTACTGTCTGAGATGACTTTAAGTTATACATATTTTAGTAGTATTATTCGGCAGAAAAGGAAGAAATAAATTAATAATTTTTTCTGTATTGTTTTATTTAGTAAGAAGGAGGTTTCTCTTAGTTTTACAAAGTTTAAGTGTCTGCACTATAAAATAGCGTGTTTCAGTTTAAAGAAGAAACTAGATTAAACTAAACGTTTATCGATATTGGTAAAAATGATGCAAAGTGTAAAAGTAAGCAACTATTTACTTGCAAACTTGAAAGTTAGATTTATTTAAAAAATTAAAGGTAAGTGAAGATTTTTTTGCTATTGCATGTTTATACCATTTTGTAAAAAAAAACAGGATTCGTCATTGTTTATAGCTGCTGTTTGTAAATTTTGTAGTCTATTAACTTCCTAATCCTCTTAATATTATGAGTCAAGCCTTAAATTTTGGATATTTTAACCCGATAAAAATAATTATACATCAGTTAATTTCCTGGCAAATACGAAACCAAATATTTTTAGAATAATCACATAACAAAAGATGGCAAATTTAGATGGCTTTAAAACTTTCCAATAGTCTTTTATATAATATCACGTAAAAGTTTTGTTAAAGAACTCTTAGGAACACTCAGAAACGGTATTCGAAGTGTATGTTATCCTAGGCTTCTTTAATATTTAGGTTTTCTAGCCCTTTTATAAAATATAAAAGCCCTTTGTACACAGAATACAACAACAACTTCTCAAAGATTTCATATATTATGCTATAGAAACTCCTTTAATTTCTTTTGAAAGTTTCTTGAAGTTACGTAAACAAGATACAACGAGTTTAAAGTAGTTTAGTATAATTTTAAAATGATTTTTTAGTTTTTTCCCACAGGTAAATTTCAATAAGTACAAGGAATATTACCATATTTTATAAACCTACGTACCAAAACTCAAACTGCCGATTCAAAAACTAAATTAGGAAAAATTAAAAGTAAAAGAATAAAAATGTTACACAATTTTATTAATAACTCAAATTAACATTTTTTTCCCACACATAGTTTCGTTATATTTATTAGGCATAACGGCCCTAATATTAATGGTTTTGCTTCGGTTCTATGTAAAATTACCCAAATTTTAATTTAAAAAACTTAGCAAAAAGGCACTATTTTAAAAAAAATCTTTGTCCTTTTAATTAACTAACATGTATTCAAAATTACAAAAACATCTCTACAAACTAATTAAGTCAATAATATTTCCTGATGTTTTGGTTCTTTTTTTAAACAAATATATTTAACAAATTAAATTTAAAGAATGCACTGTATACTACAACGTTAATAATTAAACCCAAGGCAGAGCTCAAAGAATAAATAAACGACAAAATTGGCTAGACCAACTAATAAATTTAGCGTCAAGTGAAAACTGTATGTGGTAAGCTTAAACCAAGTTCTGTTGACTTAGTTTTACTTGTATGTTGATGCTGGCTTTTAGTACAGTATTATAGGATGTGCAATTTAAACTTTCTAAAAGATATAGTTTCTAATTAATTTTCAAGTTGAGAATTAGGATATTTGTTATATTCTATTTACAGTGTGGTTAAGTTAAGCTAAGTAACAGCAACGGCTTGTGATGGCCAATTTGGTGGGTCAACCCGCACGATTGTTAAATATACCATTTGATTTTTTTTCGGTTACCCCTCGTATCTCAGGTATCTGATAACTTATCGAAAAGATGAAAACGGGCCTTTATAGAACTTTTAACGCAGAATACATTGGCGTACTTGAAATTTTTCTCGGATTTACTTTCTTTAAGATATTAGCGCGAGTTTCACTTTTTTAAATGGAACACCCCGTATATTTTTTTCGTCATATTACTTGCCACACTCAGAACTTTCTAAAGATATATTATGGTCGAAACTTATTTTTATATACAGCATGAAAACATGCAACTATTTACTTTTTAGCATAGGCGGCTTTGGTTTAAATTAATGACAGTCAAATTATTCAACGTTAAATGATTGCTATTAAATTTTTTAATGCTAGTTTCTAGATTATCGTTATCATTTATCTAAAAAATATGGCACAAAACCAAAATTTTGAATATTTTGAGAAGTATGATGTGAATAGATGTTTCATATTATCCAACGAAGATGTCGATGAGGAGGCGGAGCTTTATGTAACGTTAGAAGAACGAATAATATTTTTTCAAATGTGACTTTTTCTTGATTTCTATATAAATATCCTGAAAGAAGACAGCCTGATAGGCGCATATTTCGTAAAATACAAAACAACCTAATTTAATATGGATTATTTAATAAACCTAGGCCAAAAAATTATAGTAAAGATAATGAAGTAGCTAAAATAAATGTTTTGGTATCAGTTGAAAATACCCCAGGGTCATCTTGCAGGCAAATAAGAGAAAATATCGAAGTATCCAAAACAAAAGTCAATAAAATATTAAAACGACATAAATTTAAAGCTTACAAGTATAAACTTGTGGCACAATCTTCATTCTGGCGAACCTGAGCGGAGAGTGGAGTTTTGTAACTGGTTTCTCAATATGTGTAAAAGCCAGAATAATTTTAAAAGGAAGATCATTTGGTTGGACGAAGCCCATTTTACCAGTTCGGGTATCCTCAATAGTAATAACTCAAGCCAGGAAAATGAACACGTTATTTTTTCCAGGAAACGCCAGGGAAGGTTTGGATTCAATGTTTCTTGTTTCATTAAGAAAAGAAGAATTGAATATTGTATTTACCAAGGAAATTCGAATTCTGATAGATACAAACAAATTCTTTAAGAAAAAGCAGTAATTAATATGGAAGATATTCCCTTGCTTCAAGTAAATTATATCTATTTCCAGCAAGATGGAGCTCCGGCTTACAACTCTCACGTGATACAACAGTGGTTTGGAACAGCACTTTCTTAATCGATTTATAGCCACTAACGGACCTATTCGATGGCCACCACGGTCTCCGGACCTTTCAGTTTTAGATTATTTTTGTGGGGATATTTAAAAGGTTAAATATGCTCAAGGAGGTATGAAACAATTGAGGTATTAAGTAAGGCCACGGAAAATGCCTTTAGAGAGTTGCGAGCCTGCTCTTTCATAATGGAAAATGTTTTAAGAAGACGACAGACGCTTTGCCAACAATGCATAAGACATCATGGTCACTAATTCGAACAGTATTTATAAAATTAGTAGTTAAGTTTGTCTTTTAAGGCTATTGTCTATTTTTATCCGTTAGGTTGTCTTGTTAATAAATGTTTATATTATTCGATTTTTTTGGTGCAAATAAAGCAAATTCGAGAAAAATTTCAAGTATGCTACTGTATTCTGCGTAAAAGGTTCTATAAGGGCCCGTTTTTTTTCGATAAGTTATCAGATACCTGAGATACGAGGGGTAACCGAAAATACAACATTTTTAAATTCACTGGTACAAGGTAATTCGAGTAGACGTTTTTAAGATATCTAAATTTAAAAAAATGTTCTTCTTGTATGACTAGATCTAAGTAATAAAGGGTGTTTCAGAATAGGATGTAAATTTTTATGAGTTAAAAGAAACTGTGTCCTGAATGTCTTAGCTTTTGTGATACAGAGTTGTAAAAAGCTATTCGTTATTTTAATTTTACACTCTGCATCTACAAAGTTAAGCCGTTTTGGACAAGATTTATAGTTATATAGTAGTAGAGTAGACGTGACCATACAGTAATTTTTTTGCTACTAAAAATAAATTTTACATGCATAAAGTGTCTTTTTACTCATGGGATTGCTGCATTCGCCTAATGGCTCGTGCTGTCAAACTATTCATTCGTAAAAAAGTATCACTTTATGCACTTGTTACATAAATTACTATTTTTGTAGCCCTCTGTTTCCCTAACGTTACTTTTAAGATGTCTGATTAGTGAAATGTACGCTTTTTAACTTGCCCTTTCTTAATCTGACTCGCCCGACAATTTCTGATGGAAATGTTTTTGTTTTTATGATCGGCCCTGTATACCGGGCTCATATTTGGTGGAGGTACTTAACCGGGTACAAAGTATCCTCCGGTATATTAAGCTGCCGCGCTGTAGTAAATCCCGAAATCCCCTTATGGGCTTCCCTACCATAATGTGTACCAAGAAAAATCGGTCCTTACTTTAGTTCACCCTCCTAATTGAATCTTGTGGTGTATACGAGTCTACTAATAATTAAATACAAAGCGCAGTTCACATCAGTATACTTGTAAGGTCAAATTAGCTGGACCAACTTATAATGACGCAACTGCAAACTATATGTGCTAAAAGCGAACGAAGTTCTGTTGATTTAGTTTCACTTCTATGTTGATGTTGGCTTGTTAAGTATGTATAATTTTTAGAAAAAAAATATTTGCAAAGTATTTGGTAATTAATAAAAGACAAAAATATTATCCAAAGGATTAATCGCTTATTAGGAAGAAGACTTATACACTTAAAAAAGGTATATTATAAGAAAAAGCCAATTCGATAACTTAGGTACGTGAGTAATATTAAACATTTAACATTAGGTATTAAAGTCATCTAGAGACAGTTCCGCATTAATCTATAAGCAAATTAAGCAATTGCTTAGGGCAATACATTGTTTATAAAGAGAAAACTCAAAGCATATTTGCTAGCGCATGGGTAAGGCATGGGTGCGCTTAATGCATTTTGTGTGTGGTGAGGATTTTTTGGGCGTCAAAAATCGTTACGAAACAATAACTTTTAGATGGGTAAAGCTTAGTATATAAGCTTGCGAAATGTGATTTGCAAATTGCGAAATAGAAAGCAGAACGCGTTTCGCAA